>CM024764.1:50966258-51055243 GCA_014218235.1 Colocasia esculenta | reverse complement strand
TTATAAAATGTGAAATCATGTGTAATGAGATTTAATTATAGTGAAACAGCAAATAAAATGTGTAATTAAATGTGTAAAATGCATGTGAATATGATTAGATATCATGCTAGGTTGTTCTTTACTTTGTGCTTAAATCTATCTCTAGTTGGTAGAATTGTATCATAAAAGGGATAATGATTGGATTGATAATCATGTTACGTGTGAGAGGTAGTAAGCATGTATAGGTGTTTGTTTATGTAAAGTACGATGGACACAGTTATGGGTTGAATCATGAGATAAATTAAGTGTCATGTATAGGAAGCATGCGTAGATATATGTTATTATGTCCATGTGCTAGTATAGCTTTGGCTTAATAGAATTTCATGTTAGTATCCATGATCTAGAATGAGTACATTTTAATCTAAATCATATTTATGTGGTCTTGATATGTGGATGGTTTGTTTAAAGCATGTGCCATGTAATGCCTTTATTGTGAAAAGATAGTATGTGTTTCTCAATTGTGTAATAGTTAACATGTGTGTGATATGTGGAAAGTTGAGTCTTTGGATTACTTGCTGAGTCTTTAGACTCATACTTGCTTCGGCATACAGGTGAGACAAGTATCCCGTACTAGAGGAAGGCATAGTGAGGAGCATCCCAAGCATGAGGAGTAGTTTTTTGTGGAGCATTTAGTAGTTATACTTTTCCCTTTCTTAGTGTGAATAAAGTTAATTGCATGGACAATGTAATAGACAATGTAGTTTCTTATAATAACGTGGACGTTGTCTTTACTTTTCTTGCTATATACTGTGGATGTGTGATGGTGATGAAATAAAGTTGAGTTATTTATTTTATTTCCATTGTACTCAATTGCTATCCACGTACATATCAACCTATGTTTAGTGCTGGGTTATTATCCCACTATAATGACACCCTTTGTACCGATGGGGATTGGTATAATCGTACCGGTATAAAGAGGGTCGTTATAGAGATGGTATCAGAGCTACAGGTTGAGATTGTACATGGATAAACCACATCATCATAATATTTCAAAGTCTTTATAGAAATTGTCCATATATGTAGAAATTACTAATAATGAATGGAAGATAGTTAAGGAAAATAGTTAGGATTTAGTAACTTAGATTATAACTAGATTAATGGTTTTGCAGGCTATGGCTGGACGTGGTAGACGTAGTGCTCAGTCTAGGAGGTATGAGCAGAATCGCAAGGTAAAGAAGTTCGTGAAGGGACTCAAACCATCGTGAAAGAGAGACTTTTAGAGTATGACCCCCTACTTTGGAAGAGGTTCTCGGCGTAGCAAACAGGCAAGAGGGTAGAGTGAACCATACCAGGAAAAGAAGGAAGCTCAAAAGAAGGAAGTAGCTGAACCATTCCAGCGGCAAGATAGGAAGATGAAGAAACTCATGGAAGGTCAGCAATCACTGTGGTACCAGGCAGCGTGAAGCCCGAGTGTGTACATGTGGGAAGCGTCAAGGCGAAAGGTGTGATGGCGAAAGGAGGGAAGATGTCTTAGATGTGGCAGCAAGGATCATCATCTTAGAGAGTGTCCGAACCTGAAAACGAAGTTCATTCCACGAGATGTTTCATCAATAGCAATAAAAGATCAAGTAGCAGAGCAACAAGCACCAGCCGGGTGTATGTGATGGCCGGAGATGACCTCGCGGGGCGTCACCACAGGTACTCAATTCGATCTTTGAGGACGAAATATCTTTTTCAAGGGGGGAGAGTGTGATACCCCAAATTTCATTGATTTTATATTATGCATGTGTTATTTACCTATTTATGTATATAGTGTATGTATTAAAATGTGCATAGTTCAATTTCTAAATTTCTCATGTGCATATGTAAGTATATAAATACATTACTTTATGTGAATGTAAGTATTAACTAATTTTGTACGTGTAGTACTTATTTAGAAACCATACATAGTATATTTAATAATCATGTGCATGCAAATATGTAAATTTTGCTATACATCTTATAGGTATATATGTGAGTAAATTTTGTATGCATGTGATGAGTATAAATGTACTATTGTATTTACTATTTCATGTACAATATATGTAACTATGTTGTGTAGATGTGTGTTATATATATATATATATATATATATTATATATGTATATGTCAATTTGAGTGTGTGTATGCAAGTTAATTATGGTTGTATAGATTATTCTTATTTAACTTTATGCATGTTGCATCTCAATAATACTATGCATGTACAATCTAACTAATGAAGTGCATATTATACTACTTATTCCAAGGATATTGTGTGTAAGTATACATTGTACATATGTATATATGTATGTTTATCTTATGCATGAATAATATCTAATTCTATACACATTAAGTTGTTCATAGTATATATATTGGTACTTGAATAATATTTTACGTATGATAGGTAAGTATTGTCATTACCTTGTAAGTACATGTGAGTTACTTTCGTACATGTATATATATCTAACTGTGCACGTATTATTTAATTATGATATACATATTGTGTTTAATTATTCCATGCATATGTTAATCTTGTTCAAATGATATCTATCTATTTCTAAGCATGTTAAATTGTTATGATATGTATGATGCTTAAATAATCGTGTGCTAATGCATGTAATTATGTAGTGCGTATGTATATACATATGTATGTTATTTTGTGCATGTTATCTTTAATTAAGATTAGTATAAATTATATTTAATAAATAGTGTGTAATGCATGTAGTTATATTGTGAATGTATATTTATTTATTTCTGTGCACATCTAGTTGTTGTAATGTATTTTATATTTATTTTAGTGTACTATTATTTCTGGCCAAGGACAGTTGGCGGCCACACAGACTGCCACTGACTGTATGCCTGTGATTGGCGTCCAGATCAATGGACGCCAAGCACAATGTTGGCGGCACCAGGGCTGGACGCCAACCACATGTTGACTCCACCAGATGTTGACGTCAAGTTCCTACTGTGTAACGGTTCCATTTGGTAACACTCGCGTTTGGTCCGGTTTCAGTTTAGGAAAGTCTTGTGTAACCATAGACAACCTACCCTAGTGCATACCCAACCTGCCCAGCCTTATAAAAACACCCTATTCTAGCCGTGCCAAGTCTTTTTGGGTGATGGGAAAAGCTAGGGTTATTGTGGAGAAAAGTTGAACTTCCAAGACTTCGATCCGACGACTGGAGGAGTTTCTTGGAGGTCTACAACGACTGGAAGATATTCCAACCATCAAAGAGGCATCCGCAACTCTGAGCATCAACCCACATCAACAGAGAATCGGATTTGAAGGGTTTCTGAGCACCTTCTTGGCAGAGCCGAGGAGGGCTTCATCGACGAAGTTTGATCTTCTAGGATTTATTAGAGGCAAGTAACCCATTGATGTCAACCTACACATGTCCCCTTAAGTCCTAGTATTTTTCCGAATGTTTCCTCGTGTCTTGGAACCTCCAAATTCCCCTTATTTTGGTATGCTGTCTGCATAGTCTGCTGGTAGGAGTTTGGCGGCCACATCTTGTGCCGCCAAGTTTCTATGTTGGGGGCACCAGATTGTGCAGTTACTGTAGGCGGCCACATCCTCTGTAGTCAAGTTCTTCGAGTTCTGAAAATGCACTGTTTGATCTTTTTAAGATGTTTATTTGATTTATGGGTATGTGTGCATGTTGTAAATTTTATGGGAAGTCATATGTAGTCATTAGGTCACATCATGAGGTTATTGTGAATTTCTGTACATGGTGTTAATATTTAAATTTCTACATTTCTGAGAGAAGCATGATTTATATATTTTAAATCCTGAATAATTAGCTTTGCTGTGTATTAGGGTTTGGAAATTATATTAATCATATGATGACTATTTCCATGTGTTTGAGCTACTAAGCATGACTGGTTGATTGTAACTCATGTATTACTGAATTTCTTGATAAATAAGCCTGAAACTTGCTTTAATTAGTAAAACTATATTTACTATTCGAAACCTAGAAAATTAAAAGGTGATATGTTTACTGGTTATATCCTATGATAAAAATTTGGATCTATTCTAATGACATCAAGTGCATTTATTATTTAACCATGTAATTTGTCATATTGAGCATGTTAAATGTAATCATGTGTAATTCAGTAATTAACATTATGTCTAGGACTGTAATACGAATTGTTTTACTACTGAAAATAGTAGTATCATGTTAGGTTAATTGAGGCATGTGTAATTGTTAAATAGTCCATGTAAAGTGATTAAATAGTATAGGTGAAATATGTAATTAATGTGAGAAAATGTGATAAAGTGAATGTGTAATAATTGGGCCGAAATTGACACTGTTACCATAGAGGTTCGAGAGCTATACCATAGAAAAGTCCCTATGGAAGGCTTAACGTTGTGAAAAGTATATCCTAAAGGGCATTAGGATGAAAACCTGGAAGTGGACAAGTACCACTAGATAGGGTGGAGAGGGCTTCTCCCAGTCTGCGCAGTTACCAAGATTCGCCCATAGATTGCCCAGGTGGTGGGTATGTGTTATGAGATGCGATGTGATGTGCTATGAGATGAGCTATGTGCTATGAGATATGTGCTATGCGATATGGGTGTGTGCGTCCTCTAGTAGGTAGTTAGGGCTATGTGTCACGGCAATTTAAGCGATAAATATGAATAAATTGTAAAGTAATTGTGAATATGGCACGTGGTGAGTGCAAATGATATGATATGTGATAAATGAAAGTGTAGGAATAAACAATGTGAAGATGTGTGAAAGGATATGTAAGGAGAATTATTGTTAATGAGAGCATGATTGCATGTGAAAACCAATGTATAATGCATATATATATTCATATCATTTATGTGTTAATATCTTATGAAAAATCATGTTTAACATCATGTTATATGGTTTATTAACTTCCATGTAATTATGTGTATGTAACCATGTAATTTATACAACATGAAAGATCAGCATGTAGGATTGTTAAATGGATAAGATAACATGTGACAATGTAAATCCATGTAATTGAGTTATTTCATGTCAAAACAGCAAGTAAAGTGTGATTATGAATGTGATAAATACATGAAAGTATGTTTAGGTTTCATGCTAGATGTGATGTTTACTTAGTACAAGTTCCATGCTTTAATTGCTTATTGTTGCCAACTAACTTGGATATGTTTTAAATCTTCAATCATGTATAAAATGTGAAATCATGTGTAATGAGATTTAATTATAGTAACAGCAAATGAAATGTTAATTAAATGTGTAAATGCATGTGAACATGATTAGATATCATGCTAGGTTGTTCTTTACTTTGTGCTAAATCTATGCTCTAGTTGGTAGATTGTATCATAAAAGGGATAATGATTGGATTGATAAATCATGTTCGTGTGAGGGGTAGTAAGTATGTATAGGTGTTTGTTATGTAAAGTACGATGGACACAAGTTATGGTTAATTCATGAGATAAATTAAGTGTCATGTATAGGAAGCATGCGTAGATATTTATTAATGTCCATGTGCTAGTATAGCTTTGGCTTAATATATTTCATGTTAGTATCCATAATCTAGAATGAGTACATGTTAATCTAATCATATTTAAGTGGTCTTGATATGTGGATGTTTGTTTAAAGCATGTGTCATGTAATGCCTTTATTGTGAAATATAGTATGTGTTTTCTCAATTGTGTAATAGTTAACATGTGTGTGATATGTGTAAAGTTGAGTTTTTTGATTACTTGCTGAGTCTTTAGACTCATACTTGCTTCGGCATACAGGTGAGACAGGTATCCCGTACTAGAGGAAGGCATAGTGAGGAGCATCCCAAGCGTGAGGAGTCGTTTTGTGGAGCGTATGTAACGTCGCGTGCTTTTCGGATCCATGCGGATCATGTGCATTGTGGTTGTGGCGGCCGTTGTGAGGCCAGTGTGAGTTGGGTGTGTGGAATGCATGGTGTGATTGTGTGGGCTTGAGCAGGTGAGAGCAGGATAGGTCCTGAATTGGAATAGGACCTGCTGCTGTTCTGTCTGAGTTGGCGGCCAAGGGGTGGTCGTTTACTGTTGGCGTCCAGGTTTATGGACGTGACTTCTTGAACTTGACGGCAGCTTTGTGGACGTTTAGTCTGGCGGTGCATGTGGGCGACAAGGGGTTGACGCCAATCTGTCAGTTCAGCAGGTTATATGTTCCCCCGAGGGCAGCTCTCTCAAACTCACCCTCTCTCCCTCTTGCCCCAGCTTCGCGCCCTGGTGTTTCTGAAGTTCTAACAGGTATCGAGGAGTGGTTGGTCGATCGTGGGACGTGCGGCATCGCCGAATTGCGCGAGGAAAACGTCGCGCGTGGTGCAATTCGCGTGGGAGCTCGCGGAGGGCTCGGCGTAAATCGGGGAGTTGCGGGAGATTCTAACGCGTTCTGAGGTAGGGGACGAACCCTGGTAGCTCCGTAGAAACATTAAAACACATCATAACTACTTGAACCAGCATGATAATCCATGTTTGGATAGAGTTGCACCATATGGGATAATGGGTGGTTTGAGTAGTTTATTGTTCGAATCATGTTTAAACGGGTTGCATTGGGTTCTGTCATGCTAGAGGGTATGCATTTGCATGTTTTCCAGTAATTAGAACAGGTAGAAAACTCGCAGGACCGGATTAGGGTTTCTGCAGGTTTTAAGGCCGGGGAACTTGGCGTCAACATCGTTTGCCGCCAAGATCTTCAGCCAGGAGGTTGACGGCCAGGACCTTGCCGTCTACTTCCTGTAAGCGGCAATCGATGTGGCCGCCTACTCCTATATGAACAGAATGGCTATTTATGGTGTTTTATCGTTAATGCGGGTGTTAACGTATGAGGTGCACTGAGTGCACATGGTTACGTGTTTAGCATACAAGTATGCTGTTAGTTGTTTACTTCGGTGACTGCGCGTTGTGAACGCGAGGCAGTTAGGTTCACGTGTAGTGGACCAGTGGTTACTTGTGGTTTACGTGAGGTTTCACGTGGTTTGTGTGTGACGTGCACGTGGTTTTGTGTACGTGACGAGTAGTACGACGCCTACCGTGGTTACCTCTCCAGTTGGTGCCCCAGGTTCTTTGTGAGCCAGGCTGTTAGCTCGGGGCCTTGTCCCGGTACTTGTGTTGTGCCGTCGAGGTCTGTGTCGTCTGACCTGGACACCCTCACTCTTGTGTTAGAGTTGTACGTCCGGCTGAGGGAAAGACGACAGTGGGACAGTGACAGTTGTGGTTGTTTTTAGTCACTTGTAGCGCGCTCGTAGTTGGGGGTACGGACACCAGTAGACGTACTGGACCCCAGCTAGTCCTTTTCCAGTGCCTCACTCTAGCGAGCCCAGCCAGGGTCTCTGGAGGTGCCAGGCATGGGCCTGTGACCGTGTGGTCTGCAGGTGTGGTGTTTTAATTGGTCTCCACAGTTGTTTGACCTTTTTACGTGGAGCGGCAGCTGGACCCTTCGTCCGTGGCTGCGAGACTGAGAGGTGGACCTGTGTTAGTTGTCCGAGTCAGTTTCTGGTGTCGCGAACCAGTTCACGTAGCTCGTGTTGGCTGTCTCTACTTTGGCTTGTACACCTGTTTGGGTTTGCCGTTTAGTTACTACAGTTGTTTCTCGTAGTCGGCAGACAGTGAGTAGTTTTACAGCTTTACTTACCTGCTTAGCTGTTTATATGTTGTTGGTACTGTTTACTGTTTTGTACCTGTGGTTTGTGTTTGTTCGGCTTTGGGGGAGTTCCCTACTGAGCCAGTGACTAGAGAGGCTCACCCCTACCCCACAGGTGAGGGCGAGGAGGACGTTTCCCGTCCGACGTCCAGTTCTGGGCCGCGTCGTAGCGGAGCAGGGTCAGTACCTCCAACGGAGTAGTACTCAGCAGTGTAGCCTTGTAGTTTTGTAGTTGTTTACTTTCTTGTTGTACCTCGGGATATGCCCCAGGCTTTTGTACACCTTTACAGTTTTAATGGAATATGGCTATGTAAATTGTGAAAAAAATTATATATGAAATGTGGTGTGTTCCTTTATATTTACACGGACTGTGGTTTGGTATCCCTTGCGAGGCTTCGGCCCGTTCGCGGGAGGCGGACTCAGATCAAGTGCGTTATCGGTTTAACGGGCTTGGCCGAGGCGTTCCGTCACAAACCGGCCTTCTGGGGATGCGCTGAAGGGGCTTGTTGATGCTCGTTCCAGCTTGTCTTTTCTTCCACATGGAGAGCAGGGACTTCTCCCATTTGGCAATATATCCCACGGTTCAAGACCAAATAGTATTGAATCTTCGGGTGGGACAACGTATCATATACCTCATGGTGATGGTCCCGACCCCTCTTTATATCAAGATTGGTTGCGTTGCATTCGCCCTGGTGTGCTGGTGTATCGTGGGGGACAGTCGCTCATATTAGAGTCTTACTACCCCTCGCGATTTGCCAGAAACTTTGGCTATGATCAGCTGACCCCACCAAAGGCAGAGTTCCTTTAATGACTCGCCTCAATCGAAGCCACCGTCTTCATTTAAATGCAGCGGCTTGTGGAATTACTTTTGTCGAGAGGAAGTCGGCTCAACATGTGCCTTCCAAACCTGAGGCTATCGGACGTGCATACGTCTTTAATGCCCGATGGTGGTTTGGTCAAGCAATATTTTTCGGGTATCTCATCAGAGCTAAGGGAGTTGAAGAATCTCGGCTTGAGAAGCACAACCTTCCCCCATTTGCATCCATGAGAAATTTTTGTCCACTCATTTTAAGAGTTTGGTGGACTCATATACCAGCTATTATGAAGAGGCAATGCAGAATAGTCTTTTACCCGTTGAAAAAAACTTTTATCGAGGTGAACTGCAATGCCTGGAGCCTGTAGAATTGTTTTCAACCAAGGCTCCGAATAGTGATGACCCCTCAGATTTTGACTGGTGGAGTTGCCTCTTATCAGATTGTGGCTATCGCCCTAATGTGCCTTTATCAAAGAAGCTGCCTCCGGAGTGTACTGACAATCAAGGTTGGGCGCGCTGGGAGAGACACCTTATCAATATGATTGGCCATGCCGGACCGCTAGAATATATTCCTTTGCTGGAGACTGCCTCAACACTATATGATGTTTGGGTCATCATGGGGAGAGTGGCTGATATTTGCAAGATTGACGCTAAGGAGTTAGTGTCAACGCCTCCTGCCCAGACGATAGGTATTTATGACTCAACTTTTGCTTGGCTCCCTCATGTTTGATGGAAATTTTTTGATATTTGTCCTGAAACTCCAGTCATCCCTGTTCTGAGGATTGGCGGCAATAGGGACCATGAGGCCCGTTCAAGAGCTTCTTCTTCCCGAGATATGAAGGCTGAAAAGGGGAAGGTCGTGGCTTACTGCTCACCTAATGGTGAGTTCCCGCCTTTCTCCTTTCCTTCCTTTTTTTCTTTTCTTCTCTCATCGTTTTGTTCAGGACTTTCATTCACCATTTATTTTTTTTCTCCTCTCCTCTGACTCATTTGCTTCAGATGACGAGGCGAATGATGGAAATACTGACCTGATTGCTTCAGATGAGTATACCCCCCTGCTCGGGGATTCTTCTCTTCCATATGGAAGGAGTATGGGAGTTCTTCCGAGCAGGTGGTCATTTGACATCAGAGGTGACTTTATTGAGCCATCATCCGACCGTCATTTCCTGAAGTAGTGGCGACGGGATGTGACGATAGCACCTCTGCATATGCTGAATATAAAGCCTTTGCAGAACAATATCCTTTTACACATGTCGATGCTTATATCCCGGGACCTGCCGAGGAATATCCGGCCGCGGAAGTAGCTTCTTCAGGTGACTTCCTTTACTGAGCTCATATACAATCTTTATACAGATATATTTTCTTTCATGCTTGACCCCCTCCTCCCCTTTTGTTCAGGTGGTCAGCCTTTTTATGATCAGCTCCTTTCTTGGGGAGTGATGGATTCAAATTCTATTGCTGCAACCAGTTCACCTTTCCTTTCTTGGGATGGCCTGGGGAGCCCGTTCTTCACATCACAGGCATATTCAGCATTTCAAGTGGAGACATGCTGACGGTGATGGTTTTTGGATAAACGAGCTATAACCTCGAACCATCTATACCATCGATAGACGGGGAGGCCTAGATCTGTCTGCAATTGATATCCTCCTGCTTTTCAGGAATTCTATGCCGAAGAATCGAGTTATGCTCAACCTTCAGCTCCTGAAGCGGAAGCAGAAGGGGGAAATCTCCCATATAGTGAGTTGTAGCAGCTTTCATTCTTTTCATTTTCTTTCAGACTTTGTAAGCTTCATTGTCACTCGTTGATGCATGTACTTTTATTTGTCAGGCAACCCGCCACCTTCAGATTTTGACGACGGTGGGTCTCCGCCATTAGGACTTGAGGCCCTATCTGAGTATGGAGTGGATTGGCCCACCAGAGCTCGGCCAAGTCCGGGCCCTGAGGATGAAGATCTTTGGAATTTTCTTGTTGACCGCGTCAGATCAGTAGTGGATTCAGAAGATCCTCCACCCATTGATGCTGTCAAGCGAGTGTTGAAGGAAAAGACCACGCTAGCCTTCAACTCAGGCATTTCTCAGAACAGATGGATGGCATTTGTTGGAGATATCTGGGATGAAGTATGTCGCCGCCACAGCAATGTAGTCTGGGCCTCTTATGACCGACGTATTCAGACCTTGGAGGGCGACATTTGTTCATTAACTAGGGATGCCAATAGATGTAGCTCCGGCTTGCTGAAGTGCGTAAGGCCGGAAGGCGCGGAAGCTAAAGATCACGCAGAGATGGAAATCTTGTCCGTCTGCAGCGCGAACTTGAGGGGCACGCTCTTCTCTGGAACATGAAGTCAAAGACGAGCCAAAGATTCCGAAGAGGAGGCCGCCTTTATTAAGGATGATGAAGAACACCGTCGCTCCACTTTTCCAAGACCAAAGAGGCCGAACGACTGAAAAGGAAGAAGCCCTCCTGGCTCATTTTGGATTGAAGTAGTTATGCATAGGCCTTTCTATTCTGGCCTATTTTCTCTTGTATTCAATAGCTATCATGCTCTGCTTGTTTATACAGAGCGACTTGTGATTCTGTAAATATTGAATGAAGGACAGTGAAGTCCCCTTTCATGCTCTCTCTCTTTTTTTTTGGCATTACCAATCTTAGCGCCTTTGGGGTTTTCACTAAGACGGACCCCTTTAGCTTTTTCCAACATGTCCTTTGCGGGTTTTCACGTTGAGGGGTATCCATTTTTGCCTGAAGCGCCCTTTCAGGTTTCTACCTCAGCCGGATTTTTTGATCTTTTTACCCTTAAGAGCACAATGTGGTTGCGTTCTTAAGTCCATCAGGGTATCTCTATTTTTACCCCTTTTTCTTTTCTTCTCTTTTTTTTTTTCACATTACCAGTTTCAGCGCCTTCCGGGTTTTCACTAAGACTGGCCTCCTTTAGCTTTTTCCAACGCGCCCTTCGGGTTTTCACGTTGAGGGGTTATCCATTTTTGCCTGAGGTGCCCTTTCGGGTTTTCACCTCAGCCGGAATTTTGATCTTTTACCCTTAAGAGCACAATGTGGTTGTGTTCTTAAGTCCATCGGGATATCTCTATTTTAAACCCTTTCTTTTTTTTTCTCTTTTTTTTTTGAACTCTTGTACTGAGGATTTAGTGGTCCTCGAGTGGGTTTGCTGGATTTGTGTTTTGATGGTATCGGAATATGGGATTTTGGGTTTGATTTGGTTCTGGACTTAGTTTTGATTTGATTTTGGTTTAGGTTTTAGTTTTGGTTCTGGTTTTGATTTTGGTTTAGCCCATCCTAGGGTTTGTGGCTATGGATTTGAGCTTTGGATTGATATGGCCTGCCTTGATGGCTTTTGACTATAGAATTTATATTTGGGTTTGAATATGGCCTGCCTTGGTGGCCTGCTGGCTATGGTTGGGATTTGACTTGAATTTGCATATGGGTATGGATTTTGAATATGGTTTGATATAGCCTACCTTTGTGGTTTGCTGGCTATGTTTTTTTTTTTTATTTGATATAGCCTACCTTGTGGTTTGTGGCTATGGAATTTGGATTTGGGTTTGAATATGGCCTGCCTTGCTGGCTTATTGGCTATATATAGCCTACCTTTGTGGTTTGCTGGCTATGGTTTTTTAATATGGATTTGATATAGCTTACCTTTGTGGTTTGCTGGCTATGGATTTGGAATTTGATTTTGACATAGCCTACCTTTGTGGTTTGCCGGCTATGGTTTTAGAATATGGATTTTGGCATAGCCTACCTTTGTGGTTTGCTGGCTATGGTTTTGGAATATGGATTTGATATATCCTACCTTTGTGGTTTGCCGGCTATGGATTTGAGTTTTGAATTTGGGTTTGATATAGCCTACCTTTGTGGTTTGCTGGCTACGGATTTGATATAGCCTACTTTGTGGTTATTGGCTATGAATTTGAGTATGGATTTGATGTAGCCCACCTTTGTGGTTTGTTGGCTATGGTTTCGGGATTTAGGATTTGAATGCCTACCATTGTGGTTTGTTGGCTATGGATTTGAATTTGGATTCGATAAGCCTACCTTTGTGGTTTGCTGGCTATGATTGAGTTTGAGTTTGATATAGCTTACCTTTGCAGTTTACTAGCTATGGTTTGAATTTGGGTATAGCTTTTGGTTTCGAATTGGGTTTGTGTTGGGTTCAGCCTACCTTGATGGTTTGTGGCTACATGGGTATTTGATTTTGATATACATCCTGGGATTGGATATGGTTTTGAATTGAATTTAGGTATGCCTACCTTGGTGGCTTATTGGGTGTGGTTTGGAATTTAGACTTGAACATAGCCTACCTTTGTGGTTCGCTGGCTATGGATTTGAGATTGTATTCAGATATGACCTGCCTTGATGGCTGTTGGAGTTTGGTTTGATTTCACCTACCTTTGTGGTTTGTTGGTGGTGAATTTATGATTTGGATTGGATATAGCCTACCTTGTGGTTTGATGGCCATGATTTTGAATTTGGGTATAGCCTGCCTTGGTGACTTGCTGGCTATGGTTTAAAATTGGTTTGAGATAGCCTACCTTTGTGGTTTTCTGGCTATGACTTGTGATTTGGATTGGATATAGCCTATCTTTGTGGTTTGTGGCTATGGATTTGAGTATGGCCTACCTTGATGGCTTGTTGGCTATGATTTGGATTTTGGATTTGATATAACCTGCTCTTGTGGTTTGTCGGCCGTGGTTTTGGATTGGATTTGGTATGACCTGCCTTGATGGCTTGTTGGCTATGGTTTTTGAATATGGGTTTGATATAGCCTACCTTTGTGGTTTGCTGGCTATGGTTTTGAATTAGAATTTGATATGGCTCACCATCGTAGCTTGGAACCTCATTTGGCGGGATATACAACATAACCTTCCGACTTTCATTTGCTCTTTGGGTTTGTACATAGAGTGCCTTTGGCTTCATGCTTTAGCAGGAATGGAGAAATTTATGGATTTGGGTTGTATGACAGATGAGGGGAGATTTGATTTCTTTGCCCTTATCTATGACAATCTTTTATTTCAGCATGAGTTCTTGGAAAAGATACCTTTCATCCTTCTTCGGCTTCGTGCCGATCTGGATGATCAGGCTCTTGTCTTGACAACTGGCCAGGGAATTCACGTTCTGGAGCATGATATAGTTTCAGGTGTTTGCCATTGAGTGGAGGAAAGGGCACAGTACCTTTGTGGTCAACTAGCCGATATGCGCCTCCTTCGTATGCCAAGGTGACTATATATGGGCCAAGCCAAGTGGGCTGCAATTTGCCACATGACTTTTCTGCCATTGCTTCTCTGCATTTGACCATGACGAGGTCTCCTTGCTTGAATGCTCTTGGTCTTGCCATTTTGTCAAAGGCGCGAGCCATTCTAGCTTGGTATACTTGGAGAGATTTATATGCTTCGAGTCGCCTTCCTTCTAGGTTGGAGAGCTCTCGAGTCTTCTTTCTATCTGACTTTGATCTTGACTTTGAAATCATTTTGTATGCCACCCGATAGGATGCCATTTCAATTTTGATGGGTATCATTGCCTCAGCTCCATATACCAAGGAGAAAGGCGAGCATTGGTAGGAGTTTTGTACACTGTTCGATAAGCCATAGAGCTTCATGAACTTTTCTCCCATTCCCATTTTTTATTGCCGCTATTTTGGCGAGCAATGCAGAGAGTTTTGTTGAAGGCTTCGGCCAACCCATTTGCTTGTGGATTGTATACTGAAGATGTTCTCCAATCAATATGAAATTGGCTGCCAAGGCATATATGTTTTGTTTCTGAATTGTGACCATTATCGGATATGATCTGTAAGGGGTACCAAATCTGTATATATGTTGTGCTTGACAAACTTGGCGACTGATTCTCCCGTACTTCCTTAATGGGATAGCTTCAGCCCATCGAGAGAAATAATCTGTAGCAGCCAATATAATTTGTGGCCTTGAGATGAGGTGGGAATGGTCCCACAATATCCATTCCCCATTCTGCAAAGGGCCATGTGGCGCCGTAGGATGCAGCATATTTGGTGATTTTCTTGGCACACGGGCCGAAGGCTTGGCATTGATGACATGTACGGGCATATTGGATGCAATCCGCGTACATGGTAGGCCAGTAGAAGCCTTTAGCTTGATATTGATTTTCATTTGTCTCCTGCCTGGTGTGCACCACACAGTCCAGAGTGAACTTCTTTCATCATGATTTTGGCTTCTTTGAGAGATAAACATCGGAGGAGGACCGTCCTTTTCTTCATGGACAATCTATATAATGATCTCCTATCAATTGATATGATGCAGCTTGCGTAAGAGCTGAATTTTCTGAGCTCGATTAGGAGGTAGCCAACCTTCTTGATTTTGATAATTGGCTCACGCCAATCTTCAGATCCATTTGCTGGTATCTCCTTCTGCAGTATATACTTCTTCAATTGCAATATTAGACTCGTCGTCGAGGACGCTCGGCATGAGTCTTCTATGACGGACAATTATGTCCAATTCTCCTTCGGGAGGCAGTTTTATGGTAGAGGCCAATTTAGCAAGAGTATCTGCCTGAGAATTTTCACTTCTTGGCACATGAGATATGTCGAAGAAGTTGAATTGTTCTTTGAGCTTCATGACCGTGATATAGTATGGAAGCAGTTGTTCCTTTCGGACTTCATACTGGCCCAACACTTGTCGGATGACCAACTGTGAGTCACCATAAACTTGTATACTTTTGACCCCATTTCGAGAGCCAGCCGGAGCCCAATAATTAGAGCTTCATATTCAGCTTCATTATTGTGAGCGGCTTCATGAGAGCACAAGAATTATATAATATTCCTCCTTGGGGAGTGACCAAGACAATACCTGCCCCGGTAGAGAGGTTGGCAGAACCATCTGTATAGTGGAGAGTTCGAGAAGCTCCATCAAAATATAATTCCCAAGAGGGTAATTCAATTGTGATGACTCTTGGAGAATTGAATTTCATTTGCAGGAGAAAGAGTTTCTTCTTCTGGGAGGTCTATAGATAAGGGGAATCTTCTGGCACTGGATGTGCAGCCAAGAATTCGGCCAAACCTTGCCCTTTGATTGCCCTTTGTGGACGTATGTGATATCAAACTCCATGAGGAGCAAAGCCCATTTTGCGAGCCTTCCTGACAATATGGGTTGCCTCAGCAGATATTGAGTGGATCATACTTGGAGATGAGTTTAATTTCATGAGCCAGCAGATAATGCCTCAATCTTGGCGGCAATACCAGTTCTAGGCAAACTTTTCCATTGGAGCATATCGAGTTCCGAACCAATTAGCTTTCTGCTGAGATAATATAGAGGTTGCTCCTCGCCTTCTTCATTTATGTGTGCTAATAGAGCTCCAATGAAGCATCCATAGCTGCAATATAAAGTATAAGGAAGTTACCAGCGATTGGGGCTCCCAATACGGTGGAGTGGAGTGAGAAGATATTTTTATTTGCTCGAAAGCTGCTTGGCATTCTTGATCCCATATGAAAGGAGCATCTTTCTTCATGAGCTTGCCGAAGGGCATGGATCTTCCCGAAAGATTAGAGATGAATCGCCTAATATAGGCTAGCTTTCCTTGAAACGACCTTAGCTCGGTCAGATTTTGAGGAGATGGCAGTTGTGTATCGCCTTGATTTTGTCGGGGTCTATTTCTATTCCCGATATTTGACGATGAAGCCCAGGAACTTGCCGCTTGAAAACCCAAAAGCACATTTCATGGGGTTCATTTTCAATTTGAATTGACGAAGTCTTTCAAAAACACGGCGAAGATCAGATAAATGGTCTTCCCGTTTTTGGTTTTGACGACTAAGTCATCCACATAGCATTCAATATATCATGAATCATTTCGTCAAATATCTTTGTCATGGCTCTTTGATATGTAGCCCCTGCATTTTTCAGGCCAAAGGCATTCTTTTGTAGTTGAAGATACCTTTGGGTGCTGAATGCAGTATGATCTTTATCTTTGATCGCCATCCGGATTGATTATAGCCGAAGACCCGTCCATAAAAGATAGAGCTTGATGGCCAGTGGTCATATCCACCATTGTTTCTGTGATTGGAACCGGGAAATCATTGGGACATGCTTTTTCAAATCCCTATAATCAATGCATATCGGACTTGACCATTCTTTTCTTCACTGGAACAATATTGGCGAGCCAGATGGATATATGCAGGGCTCGATGAAGTCTATGAAGTCTACTTCAGAGAGTTTGTCGACTTCAGCATTTACTTTCAGCTCCAGCTCATATCGCATGCGCCTTTGAGCTTGTTTGACAGGCTTGGCTGTATGAAGTATAGATAATTCATGCTCAGCAACTGATGGCTCCAGTCCGGGCATTTCCTTATAATTCCAAGCAAAACAGTCTTGGAATTCCAAAAGGAAGATTTTGTAAGATTCCCTTCTTGTTCATCAGAAGGGCACATGAAGACTGGCCGGGGGTTTTCTTGATCCCGAGATTGAGCTCAATTAATTCATCAACAGTGGCTTGTCCTCCATCTTCAATTTCTTGAGGAGCTGGTTGAAGATCTACGAAGTTTCTTCGTCGTCAGGGTAGGCGACTAGAACTTCGTAGGAATTTGTATCTTCAGAATTATTGACGAAGATTGCTCGTCAGATTCTTCCGACGATTCTTCGTCTAATGATCCTTGGTGGGACAGAAAATATCTTCTTGAGAGTTGGAATTGGAAGATGCTTGGCTGCTTTTTGCACTGCCAGTATCTGGTAGTAGCGACAACATTGGCTGAGAAGAAGACCTTGGCTTTATAACCTAGTCCTCTTGTATCTTTTCTGGGAAATGGAGGTTGCCCTCGCACTTGTGAAGGTTCCCATAATTGCTTGAAGAAGTTCCGCCGAGAGATATTGTGTCTGGGGAATATTTTGCTTCTTGCACATTTCTTTGATGCTTTCTGGCATATCTGTCATTTCTTCTATTGGCTCAGGGTGATTTTGGGTTTTATTTTCCCAATCAAAATCATCATCTGGGAATGTGGAGGTACCAGTTCCCTTTATAGAAGTGGATTGCTTTGATGCCTTTCTGGCTTTTTCTTCTCTCTTTTCTTTGATAAGTGACGACGAATGTTTTCAGTCGTTGAACACTTGATGCTGCTTTGGGAAGCTGATCTGCAGCAATTGGGAGGTAGAGGAATGCTCCCGTTGATGCCTTGACTCACATAATCAGCCTCATGGTTGATGTTTTGCTTTTCTTGGCAGATTGCTTTACTTCGGAAATTCTTTGCATGGAGCTCGGCAAGATTCTTGTTTATTACAAAAAGCTCGCCAGTCTCACTATCTTTATTAGGGGATTCGACTTGTTTACCCTTCCCTTTGGATGGGGAGGGGGTTGAAGGCTGGTCCTCCAAAATATAAGGGGGCATCAGTCAGATTGCATTCATCTTCCCGGAATGGGGTTGATCAGCAAAGATGTATATGTTTCCCTTCTTTGGCATATTTGATGCACTGATGGAGTGTTGACGGGATGACCCAATTTTCATGTAACCAAGGCTCCCGAGCAATACTCTGTATGTTGTATCAGCATTGATAATGTAGAAGGTTACCTTGGTGGCGAAATCTCCAAGAGATAGGTTGACGGTAACTCTTCCGACGGCTTCTTCTGATTTTAAGTTGAAGCCAGTGATTTCACATCTTTTACCTGCTGCACATAAGGCATAAGATGTAGAGCTTGAAAGGTTTTGTAGGGCATTATGTTGATGGATGCCCCTGGATCGACCAGAATCCGGTTCAAATTGATGCCATTGACTTGCCCCTTCATATATAAAGGGCGATTATGGCATGGAGAAGATAGCAACATGTCTTTATCTGTGAATGTGACATTTGCTGCGAGTGCTTCATATATTTGAGTTTGGAAATCAGCTATATGAGCTTCATATGTTTCTGGTTCTTGGAGTATTTTGACGAGAGTTTCCCTCAAGTCTTTGCTCCAAGCAATCGCCTCCCAGACAGTGATGTTGACGGGGAGCGATTGGAGTTGCTGAAGAATTCTGTCATCAGCCTTGATGCGGGTCTGATTGAAGGAGGGAGACTCCTCAATCAAGGATTCAGACGGCTGTTTTGACTTGCGAGATTTCTTCTGGGAGAGAGGATTTAATAGCCTTTCATTTGGAAAGGGAGGAGCGTTGTCCGGCTCATTTGATGAGGCATAGGGACTTTGGCTCTTCTCTTTCATATGAGAAGGTATATTGGGCAGCTCTTCTTCTTCATCTGAAGGGTCGAAGATATAGGAATCTGCCCGTATTTCAGCTTCGGGCAGAGGCTTTGGTTCCTCGCCATGAAAGAGTATAACTTTGCTTGACTTTGTGATGTCAGGCTTCTTGGGAGTGGTAGATGCAGCTTTTTGCTCTTTACCCGTTCCTTCTTGCGATGGCAGTTATTTGCCGGCCGTCGCTTGATATGTCAGCATTGTTGGTTCATCCTCAGCTTGTTTGGCATCATCATTTGGAGGGATTTGTAGCTCCTTTGGTGGAGGTATGGATACCATATTGCAGACATGGTGATTGAGGATCGAATCCAACTCCTTATGGTGATTTCACGATTTCCATATATGATTTCAATCGAGCTGAGAGATGATGCTCCCTTCATCTAGGGCTTTACTTGTAGTCGATAGAGCAGATCCCGAAGCCGAACTTTCCTCTCAAGCTGCCCCATGGGATATATTGATCAAGAGTGGGTTATCAGAAGGCCTGGGAGGTATGTATTCTTCAGGTCATCAATTAGCTTCTGGAGTGTTGAAGAGGCGTAAGTATTTGAGGAACCTCTGCAGCAGCATCACACTCCTTTGCCTTTTCATTTTCTTTTTTTTCGTTTTTTCTTCTATTCTTCTTTATTTTTGATCTGCAGAGCTTCGAGTGAGCTTATAACTTCCTGCTCTGAGCATGGCTTAGGGATACTCCTTTTATAGGGTCACTTTTATTGTAGGTTTCTTGGGTTCTTGTGGTTTCGAGGACCACGGTGACCCATCCACCTTCTGATGCTTGTGACTCAAAGGTGGCATTGATTGATTCTTCAATAATTGAAGGTGGGAGTTGGTGGTAATCATCCACGAACTCCTCAGCTTGCTGCGAGATTGGTTTCGCGGCAGCTTCTTCTGATATCCCATTTCTATATTGAAAAAGACCCATTTTGAATTGGTCTTCTTCAGCTTTGCTTCTATATTGTCCATAGCCCAGCTGATGATGATAATATTCACATATTTCTGGGTATAGAGCTTGGAATTCTGGACTTGGATCATATGTTTGTTGTGACACCCCATTTGTTGGTGCCAAGGAGTTTCCATATTGATCAGTTATCCCTTCCCGGATATGAGTTTCGATCAGATCATGGAGCTCCGAACAATCTTTGGTGGGATGCGTGACCATGGAATGGTATTCACAGTATGCGCGCATCTCTTCTTCACTTGTGAAATGTAAGGTGTTGGTGGAATACCTGAACTAGCTCTTGTCTTTGAGATTGTCAAGATGAGCTTGGTATTCTTTATATCAAATGAGCGTCGTTGTAGAGGACGCGCATTTGTATACCATGACTGGATAAATATGGATTTTGAAGCTCCTCCTGTTGACTGGGGAAGGACCAGACAATGATGTGCATTAATGACATTCACCGAGTAGGATCCAGGATTAGCTGGTCCATTTGGTAGTTGTTGAGCATGAGGTTGTGGAGGATTGACCTGATGGATGCCTAGGTCAATTAACCCTTGTCCGATTAGCCTTTGGACATCATCTTTAAATCTTGTGCAGTTTTCAATGCTATGACCCATCACTTGATGATATGGGCAATAGTTGGCTGATATTTCTGCAGGAGCTGAATAGTTCATCAATCCGGATTCAAGGCATAACCGGAAGAGCGAAAAAGTTTGGTGCCGGGGGAAAGAATATAATCTTGCCGACTCGACAGGAGTTGAAGGCCCTTCAGATAGCCATCCAATTGAGTCTGCATATGGCGACATAGGAGGCGGCTCTGGATATATTTGTGCATGCATAGGGATGATTTGTGGAGTGGGGTACTGAGCAGGAGTATCCTGACCCTTTCCACGCTTTGCACAATTTGGCGCAATTCTTGCTGGCCTTGTTGGAGTCGTAGGATTTGCCTTTGGACTCTCCTCATTATTCTATGTGGATCATGTCTTGATCTTGGTGGAGAATGAGCTCCTGAATTATCTTGAGGAGGATCACATGGGGGATCTACCTCATTATTGATTGGCAAGTTCTGTCATATGTATAACATTGACGGATTGCCCTGGTCGATCCCAAGCATGAGGCTGAGGAGGATCAATCAGACCTTTGCATAGATATGAGGCTCCTTGGATCATTTTCTGGACCTCATTTTTGAAGACATAACAATCTTCAACTGGATGCCCCACCATACGGTGATACGGGCAATAATTAGGTTGATTGACTTTGCTGACATCTGCCGGCCTCTTTGGTTCTGGCAGTGATATCAATTGGTTGTCGAGGCAGAGATCGAAGAGCTTCCTAGTATGCTCCTTTTGAAGGAATAGGGAGTCTTCATGCGCTCCGCCAATGATGGCGCTGGAGCTTTAGCTTCTGATTTCTTCTTGGGACAGGAGAGATTATTGCCCCCTTTGCTTCATTATCAGGTGAGAAGTCAACAACATTGACCTCCTTTGCTGGCTGCTTGCGCTCTTTGGGGAGCTTGTCTTTATAAGATGTATGAGCCATTTGCTCGGCTAGGAACATCTCAATTTCTGCTACTGCAGTATTTAATTGGTCGAAACTATTGATATTTCTTCCTAAGAGCTTCTCATTGATTGTGGTATGAGGCCTTTCGGCAAATAGGAATTGCATCTCTTGAGTGGGAGGGTTGTTGCATTCATGCTAAACTCTCTCCACCTTTTGATGAAGTCAATTGCTGATTCCCTTTATTTGTTTGAGGGAACATAACTCGGCGAGAGAGACCTTCCTTTCAACCGTTTGGAAACGGTCAAGGAATTGTTTTGCATATCTGCCCAATCAGCAACTGAGTTGGACTTGAGCTTTGAATACCATTGAAATGCGACTCCAGTCAAGGAAGTTGCAAAATATCTGAGAAGATATGATTCTTCGGTGGCGAGCTCGCCCAAGGCAATGATATAATGCGCCAGATGTTCTTGTGGTGACCCATGTCCGTTGAACTTGGTAGTTTTGGGACTTTAGGGCATGTTTCTGGTAGCTTCTTGAATTATGATGTACTGGATATGGGACAGAATATAAATCTGCCACTGAATACCTTCGCTCTGCTGAGCGAACATATCTTGAATAATCTTCAGTATCTCATGCCTTTGTATGGCAACACCTTGAGGGAGCATAATATTGGACGGATCAATGATATCTGACCCGTAGTTGGGAGAAGAAGACCAGTTGTAGAAGCTGTCGGATGATTTGCTGGGGCAGCCCCATCTGGGTGTTGATTTTGTTATTTTGAGCGGAGACTGGCTCCACAGAATGGCGGAGGTTGTAGTTACTAGTTGCCTCATTTCATTTAGAAGCACACCATTTGAGATTGGCATTGCTGCATCACTTGATATTTGTCGTCATCTGACATAGCCTGGAAATTTTCCTTTGTCGGCAAGTCGATGACGGGATGATATTTGAAGTGAAGGTCCACCTTCTTCAATTTGAACATTTGTTTTTCGAAGAAGGGGATTTGAATCCTTCATGTTGAAATCAGCACGAGGGAGAACTTGACCAGGTGCTCCAGCTTGTTCCCGGGCTGGCGGCTTCTTCTGGTGAATTGCCTGATAGTTTCAGTGGGATTATTTGAAGTGGCTTCAGCGAGTTGTTCAACTGGTTCGCCGGAGTCTTTCCCAGTAGCATAGCATGAAAAGATTATAAGCTGGGGTTTTTCCTCAGCTGCCCAAGTAACACGTCGTCGTTTTGACAGACGGGTACTGGCATTAGGAATTGCCCTCAGCCTATCAAATACTGAGATTCGCTGTATACGATCATGGTCGATACGGCGGGGTTTTGAGTTGATGAATTGGATTTCTTTGGCTACCCGGATATTCTCCAGGCTTGGGGAGTATAGCTGGATCTCTTGTATATTCCTTTTCTTTTTGTCCTTGATGGTACTTGGGTTCAGCATATTGACGAGAGGCCTGTTGATATTGCTTCTCCTGCGAACGTTGTGATGTATTGGCTTGCATCCTTCTGAGCTTTGAGCCTCCTTTTGGGAACCCAGATTTGTTTGAGCTTGGGTGAATGCCGGATGCCTTGTGTGGGGATATGAAATATACTATAGAACTTTGGAGCACCTTCATGGAGGGGACGAGGAGATGTTGATGCCGTATATGATGGCAGATCTCCTGCCCTTTGCATGCTATCGAGCACCTCACTCCATATTGCGCCAGAGATGACCAAATACATTCAACCAAATCAAAAGATGGAGGGGAAGAACACTCTTGCTATTTCTTCAAAACAAGAGGATGGGTTACAAGGCTTTGGGGGACTGGTTTACAAGGATTTGGGGGTTGCAATCAGCAGGGTTTAGGGACAGACTTGGGGGCTTGGTGCCTTGGTGGCCTCTCCAATAGGGGACTGATTTCTTCAAATAAGGGGGGGGGGGGGTGGATTTCTGGGGATTCATGCACACTTGGATGGGAGGTGCTCCCTATTTATGGGGAGGGCTCTCTCCCCTTGCTGCATGGCAGCAGAAGAAGGGGGGGGAGAGCCCCGGTTCGGTTGGGGGGGGATTCCCCTCAACGGTTTAATGTTTAAACTGGTTGGGGGGGAGCACCCCCAACCGGTCTTAATATTAATCCGGTGGGGGTGTGAGCACCCCCAAAACTGTTTAACTTTTGGGGTTCAACAACCCCAACCGATGGTGACCCACTAAGATGTCACCATCGGTTAAGGGCTCCCTAACCGATGGTGACTCATCATGAGGTCACATCGGTTAGGGTCTCCTAACGATGGGGAAGAGGGGGAAACTTTTATAAATCCCCCCCCACCCCCCCCCCCACCCCCCCACATCCCATTGATGGGGATGTCGGAGGTGCTGGAATTTTTTCTCTTCTCAGGAGTTCCGCCGATAGAAGACTGATTTTGCAAAGCTTCGGAGTTCTTCCTCGAGTTTGTTCTTGTACTTGTCTGTACTTGGTTTATAGACCTTGTGCTGCGGATTTTTTCGTGCTTGTACTTTGAACGGAGAATGTTCTCCTTGGACGTCAATTTAACTGGAAGAGTTGGCACCATTTAAGGGCCGGAATTCCCTGTTGAACGCGGAGAAGACCAACCCGAACAGTCTTGTAATCTAAGTAACCATGGGTCACTTTAAATCACAATTCATTGGCCTTTGAGCAGGCTACTTGATGAATCTGTTGAATCAGGTCCATTGATAACATAATCTTGATCTTCAAGGTCCAACAAACCCTTTTATGTGGGTTATATGAGCAGTTAACTGCAAGGTAGATTTCAGTTAACCAACTCATTGGACCATTATATAATGGACTGTCAAGGGCCCAAGGCTTCTCCTGGCAGACCTCCATCACAAATTTACCCTTCAACAGCTTCCTGCTGGCAGGCATGGAGGGTTTGTATGGCAGGGTTTGGGTGGGGAGACAAGGAAGTAGCATGGGAAGTGGGCTCTGTGTAAGGGGTTTTTCTGTTGGGTGGTGGGGAGGTGTACTACCCCTGCTTGACTTCTTCTCTGCCTTATGCCAGCTCGCGGCTGAGTATGGCCCTCTGATCTTCCTTGACATTGGCCCCTTGCCTTGCTAGCCATCTTCATTGTGGATGCCAGGCTTGTTCAGAGGACTTTGCTGTGGAGGAAGAGGCTGGTGGCTTGATTGCTGCTGCAGGTGATGAGAGTTGGCATTGATGATATTGGTACTGATTGACAGACCTAGTCAATTTTGTGGTTTTTTTAGTGTGATTTGTACATCCTTGGGCAAATCTAGTTCCTCATTAATGTCTTCAGTTTCTTATTGCCATGGTTTGCTTGAAAGATTACTTATTCTCATCAAACACCCCTCTGTTTCTTCCTTCTGTGATTTCAGAGCTGGAAGTACGATGATGATCAAAGTACTTCAGATAATCCATCGTGGTACCAGAAGCAATACCGGTCAAAGGCAGCAAAAGGGAACCATTTTGGTTCTCAGGAGTCTCAATGGGACACCTATAGGAACAAAAGTGAGGACTTTTTCTTCATCTTTTCTAGGAGGCATTCAAGCATCATTAAACACTATTCCCCATGCGAGATATGATATTGATATCTAACCTGAAGTTATACTTATGGAAGAAAAAGGAAAAATCTCTTTGGTTCTGTTTCCTACCTTTTCTGGGAGGTGAGCTTCTGTTTCCTCATTGGCTGCTTGCCCTGTAGTTCTAGAATGGTTTACTGGGAAGCTTGGAGTGGAGAGAGACTCAAACATAATTTCATACATTAGAATCATCACTTACCTGCCAAGACTTAAGTCATAAAGTAATTGTTGGCATTCATTCAGTGGTTCTTTATGATTGAAGAGCATATGCACTATCAGAAACCGAAGGTAAATATTAAAAAATGCAGAGGAATATCCATTGCATCATAAATTTGTGATCCATACAGAATCCACTATATCTGATCAATAGCAGAGAATTCCTCTTAGTGAAGCCAGTATTCTCATAAACATGTCTCGGAAAATAGTTTTTTTTTTATAATCAAATGGAACTATATTAAAAAGAAGCCTTATAATGGACGAGGTAGGAAGGTGAAATTTAAAATCCTGCCTTATTTTTCAGTGTAAAATCCAGACTTTCTTCCCAAGAATATCTGCTGTATAGCAGAGGTGAAATGTCAATCAAGTGAAAAACAATGGAAGCAATGGAGTGCATGTGTCATTTTGACCTTTTGCTCCCAGATATATTCATTATCAATATATGTAGGGAAAGGACGCTTTGAGTTCTGCTACAACGATGATGAAGATTTTGAAACCATATTCAAATCAGCATTTAAAGGAAAACGGGGATTCTACTGGTCCTTCAGCAGTGGAGAGAATTTTAACTGGGGATACTCATCTGGATATGAGGGCCGGAGTGGCTCCTCAAATTGGGGATACAGCTCAGACTATGTTGAAGATGATACCTCAACCATGACAGATTTGGCTGTCGAGCGACTCACTCTTGGTTTAAGAGCTTCAGGACCCTTAAAACTTGAAGAAGTTAAAAAAGCGTAGGTTTCTTTCTCTTCCTGTGTATTCTTTGATATTCACGATTGTGATTGCATTTTGTTGTCTTATGCACTTATACAATGTTCTGGAAAATCCTTTACTTTTAGATATCGAGCATGTGCTTTAAGATGGCATCCAGATCGCCACCAAGGTTCTTCAAAGGTAATCTGGGACTTTAATATGAATGAATAGGCTCTGATAGTTTGTCTAATTCTTTGTTGTTGACTTGCAAAGCTCAAGAATTGCATTATTCATCCGTTAACTGATGTAAAGAATGTGCTAGTTCTGTTGGTGTAGTGGGTCTATTCCAACTTAATAGGTTTTGTGAAGGGTTAACTCATTTTTTTAACATGCGTCTCTTATTAAATTACAATTTTGGTTATGTTGTTTTATTCTATGAATTTTTCCAAGAGCATTCTTCTCTTGAATAGTATTCAACAATAGTTTACAAAATTTATCTTTTAACTTGTGTGTAGGGCCCGCATAGACATGCATGTGCACGTATGTACATTTTTATGTTTTTCCACATATATATGTATGTGTATGTATCTATCTATATATATGTTTGTGCATATATATGTGTGTGCATGTATACATGCTTGTTGTACAATCATATTTACATGTACCTCACTACCTGCATAGCTATGATGTATACTGAGTCTATAGCACCATACATATTGAAGTATGTAGGTATACAGGGGCTGGGGCACTGTACTTACAAGTACATACATAGATGTGGGCTGCAACACCTCTTGATCAGGTGTGTCCCACTTTCTCTACAGGGTGCCTCCTGTCACAGAAGTACAGGCAGGTTATGTTCTTCCATCTCTCCTCCAAAATGGTTCATCTGCTCAGGATTGGGTGACCCTTGTGATATTGTTCTACCAGACAAATCTGCAATGATGGACTTTATTTTCCTAAAAATTTATATAGGTATATATTTCTCTCGAAGAAATTGTGATACTACTAATTATATAGGTATATAGGTATATATTACTCGATTTTCCTTGAGCAGTTACCTGTTTCTGGAGAGGAAACTGAAGGGCTTTCTGATTACCATTGACTTTCCTAAATTCCTATTGGTTAAAGCATATATTTTCTGTTATTAACACAATTTCTTATCTCCTCCTTTGCATGATGCTATAAACTTGTCAAAAGGAAATATGTTTAGCATATGTGTGGCCCCATAGGCATTGCTTCTTATGCAAGTCTAATTGCATGGACTGACGAGAATCCTTGGGGATTCTTTTACATATTTGAATCTTATGAGCTTTTCTTTCCACATAGACTATATTGTACTGAGGATGTACACAAAAAATCTTGTTTTATTTGGAGTACTCTTTTTTCTGTGGGAACCTGCAGCCTAACCGTATCCCTGTCCAATAGTTCTCTTCATATATTCTATTAAGTATCCTAATAGTTTTAGAGAGAAAGCCCAAACTATGTTTATTCATTGGCAGGATTTTAAGATTTTCTAACAGCCAAATAGGTGTGTCCATTTCACTGGTGAGTATTGGACAATGTGACTTCCCTTTTATAAATATATTGATTTTCTATGAAATCTTGCAGAGAAGAAAACTTCTCCAAAGACTGTGGTATAGTGGTGAGTATCCCACCTTGTTTTGGAGTAGGTGGGTTGTTGTCTGAGGGGAATCTCTCCTTCACATTTGATTGTACTACCTATATTTATTCTTGAACAAAATTGTTCGTATAATCCACATCATTTTTGAAAAAGAACCAAAAGGCTTTGGGTCCTCTCCATCGTAGTTTGGAAATTTTGTGCGGCTGGATTAATTTTGAGCTCCCATGAGAAACCCTTCTACATTTATTAACCATTGCAGTAAAGATAGCACAAATACACTCTTAATGGGAAGAATGAAATAACGCCAATGCACCTGAGGAGAAAGATGGTTTATTGCAATGACGCGCCTAAAAGACTTATTGGGCCGACCTCATTTTTTACATCACTAAATGCTTTCTCTGATTTTGTCAGGTAGAAGCAGAGGAAAAGTTCAAGAATTGCAGCGCTGCATATGAATCCTTGTGTGAAAAGTTAGCTTTGAATTAAACATGAATGCCCCAAACCTTTAGTTTATCGGGGGTGTTATCCGAGAGCAAGTCAAAGGGAGCTAATCTGACTTTCTAGCACCTTAAATGGTGTGGCGTAGGCAGTGATGACAGACCTTCATGCATCTCACAGGCGCATAGCTGCTGACAATGGTGATGAAGCTTTGATGATAAGGAGGGCTGCTGTTTCCCTTCCCTTGTGGGAGATTCCTCCTTTCTGGAGGTGGATGGCGACCTTTTGGTCTGATGCGTTCGTTCCCCATGGAGAAGAATAACTTAATTCAGATCTTTCATGACTCCTGTTGTAAAAAGAAGCGCCTAATTGGTTTGCTGTACTTACTAGTTTGTCATTAGGTTCCAACTAGGGTGGGGGACCCTGGGTTAATTTATTCAATCATTGATGGTAAAATATAATTTTTTTAATATAGATTTATATGTATGTTTTCCTTCTTAATGCAGCTTTCTTTGTTCCGAATGCCCACGGAATAAAAAGGGTGTAACATAAAGTTCCCGATCATGATCGACATGTATTATGTTGGGCATGAGAGCCAAAACAAGGGCAGTTTATTTTCTCTTACAAGTGGATCAGTTATCAGAACTTTGAACGTGACCTGGCGGTCGCAAAACACGACATCTTGTAGCCCAAAGTGTGCAGCCATCACTGCTGTTCTTCAAGGAAAAACCGATGTTCCACTGGAAAATGATTTTATAAGTATGCAGGCGTCATCGAACACTGCAGCTTCTTCTTTAGTAGAGCATCAACTCAGTATTTACTGTAATTTAGTGATCTTTGTTGGTGTCATGTTTGACATCATGTTTTTATTTGTTGGTGTCATGTTTGTTATCATATTTTTATTTGTTGGGTGTCATGTTTGATGTCAAGGAGTAGTGTGCACAAACTAGTTTCCTTTCTAATTACGTGATTGGCTCACATTGTATTTGATGTAAGACACAAAATGAAAGATTTTCCTATTCAAACCACTCAAAACTTTAAACATGATACATGTTTTGTTTTTTTTCCATTATCGTGAGCGTATGGATGCTCAAACACGTGCTTTTCCAATGTGTTTTTTTTTTTTTTTTTTTGACTCTTTAATGGGGAGATACCAAGAACAAAAGTGTAGTGCACTTTCCAGGCACATAGGTTTCTATAACCATTAGACTATTCTCTGTTGATGTTGGTGCCTTAACTTCGTCTTTCTTTCGATTTGGTTGACTGTTGAGTGCACCAACACTTCATGTCATTTATTTTCTACTAGCAGTATACGTCAGCCTACAGAACAGCCAGTGAGCTTAGGCTGAGTTGTTATTGAACACACAGCAGTACAAATAACATCAGGAGCAACACTTTATATTTGGGTAAAAAAGTTATCCGGTTAAGGCGCATTGGTTTGATGTTCGGGGCCCATAAGCCAACAAGACGTGGGGCCTGAATCCCGACCACTCAAATGAGGCGCCGGAACAATTTTTTACACCCATTTTCATGGGTAAAAGTGTTGCTCTAACATTAGATATTTGTGATAGCTAGGACAAAAAAGAACCACTTTTAAGTTTAAAGTTCATTTTGGCAGGAAAACTACCAGACGAGAGTATATAAATCTGACAAAAATAACTTCACTTTAACCCTCAATGTGAAAAAAAAGGTCTCCAAACTCCGAATGAGGTTTCTTTGATTAAAAGTAAAAGCTCACCTAAATTAACTTTCAAAATCGGTCTTGACATGAATTTCAATTGGAGAAGTACGCATAATATTTCTCTCCAATTACAAAGTCCCAATTTGAGAAATTTGCGTGGAGGCCGACAAATAATAAAAAAACATCCAACTCTCTAAGTGTGGACACTCCAAGTGATGGGGCTAAAAACACGCAGAATTCTGAAAGTGGCTTCCAACTCGAATTGACAAGTCGAAACTTAACCCAGACAGACATCATAAACCATTTATCTGGAATCATAATTCTGAATTGGAGCTTCTTAATTTGAGTTAGAACGAGATAGTTAAGAAACATCAGACTTGGTAAGTTACCTAAATTAGTCATGCTTCTACTCCACATTTTATGTTAAAAGCAAAAGTTAACAATGAATTTCAACTAATCAAATACCTGCCCAACATAACCTTTTATACACAAGAAGTGGTTCAATGGTTAAGGCCCCCCAACATACACCTTTGGAACCTAGATTCAAATCCCCGCCCCAATATTACTTATCCCGCCCCAAACAAAATACCTTTAAAGTCCTCTGATCAAAGTTAGTTGGCTTGGAACTAAAGAAGACTATTGTTCCTTAATCAGATAGGCATCGTGCCATCAAAGTAGCTTAGCTTCGGCAGTACTTGAATCTCACTAGGAGAACTGATGAGAGAATTAAGAGAGAGTAAACCAATAGTAGAATAGTTTACTGATTGTAGAGGGGATTTATATACGACATTACAATAAAATAATACATTGAATGAACCATGGTGTGTGTTTATATATATATATATATATATATGTATATGGTTGGAAATGGTGTGTTTATACTTGTTTCCACATTGTCTTCCACCACTTATTCAGCGTGCTCACATGCCACCAAATTTCCCTTCCTTTTTCTCTGGCAACAGCATGCATTTGAAGTTAGTACACGAACAAACAGGTTCAAAAACTGTTATACAGAAGAACATCCGTTTACCTACCTAACCTGCAGTTCAGAGATGAGGTCCATCATTGCAAGGGTCAGAAATGAGAGCATCTACTAAACAACAACGAGTATCCGACTTCACTTTCAGCATATTCTCCTTCAATAGGAAAAACGAAATTTAGAGAGAGATTTATCTTCACTTATTTCTCCCAATAGCTCACTAACTAAATCCATTTGTGACATCCCTTTACAATAGTTTTAAGAATTCATCAGGCTGTGTCAGTCCCTTTCAGGTCTCCTGACACATACATGGACAAACATGGCCTGCTTATATCCTTTTGTTATCCTGATCTTTTTGTCAATATACCTGCAGTAGAGTGTATAAGAAAATAATCAACAGTAGTTAATCGTCGGACTACAAGTAGAAACCAAAATAAAATCATGAAGGCTACAGAATATTGCTCCAAGGAGTTCCATCATAAGTGCAATTCTATGTTGTGTCATCTTCTCTCAAACGGAGAAACAGATCAGATAAGTTTTCTTGTCTTGAGAAAGGCTGAAGCATGCAAAATAATTAAAAGATAAGTCAAATTGAGCTAGTGTCTTACTGATACATGTACATGCACATTTGTCCTGATTTCAGAGTATGAATCAATTGATGACCTAGTGCCTGTGTGACCTTATATACTCGCCTTGGTTAAGGCTTTGAGTTCACATTGTATATTTGGGAGAATGGGTGATCAAATTGGTAAATCAAATGTAGACAACCAGACACCCAAGGGACCCGATCGTGCTTCATATTACCTTCCAGAACCCTCATTGAAATTTACAGGAAGGCAAATGGTCTAAACCTGCCATACTCCTTAGCAGACACAAACCAGAGTCATTATAAATGACTGTCAACAACCTCTTATTTTTGTACCAAGATATGGCATAGCTCACCAGACTACTGCTCTTTCCCTTTCAAAAAACCCTAATATGAAGTTATTACATAAGTAAAAGCCATTCTCTGGCTTACCCATCCACACCCTGGACACAAATCATTGGAAAAGTAGATAATGACTTGACGTTTACCTTTCCAAGTGCTCATCAAGGTGGAATCACTTGACAAGAGCAACATATGGCTCCATAAAGGTACAGGTAGTCCTTACCTTCCTCCCTAACTCATCCACATCTCTGTATATCTCCATGCAATCTCTTCATCCTCAATCTCATGCAACTTATGCATAAGATTTCTCTCCAGGACCATTTGTCGACTCCAAAGCATGAGGTGATCCATTACCTGCTTGTTACAACAACTGAATAGACTCTGGTAGACGGTTCAGGGAGTTCAAGTATCCACCGGGAGACACTTCTAAAATGGGAAGTCTCTGCCCCTAAAAATAAGCTGCATCCACTTGGTGTTTCAGAAGCAAAGCTCCCATGCAAGACAATCATACCAAACAAAGAAGATGGCCTCAATGGTGAACTTGAAGAATCTCGGCACCATCTAATCATCTTGATCCAATCCCAAACTTTCAAATCCCACCACCGGTCACATGTCCTTCATATACTACCACATGCTCTTCGCGGTCTTCGAAAGGAACAAAACAGTGTCACTTTCTGGATAAGCAGGCATTATATTGAGAATGTTTCTTTTCATGCCTGGTAACATATTCTTCATATATTACTACATGCTATTCGCTGTGGTCTTTGGAAGGAATGAAATGGTGTTATTTTCTGGAAAAGTAGGGCTTACATTGAGAATGTTTCTCTTCATGCCCTTATTATTTATATCATTGGAGTAGATTTATACTTGGAATTTATGTAGGTGATTGGAAGAAGGAGATTTCAGCTATAACTTTTTAGCCACTGATGTATTTTTATTTTTTTTTTCATTTTTCTAGAAAGAACCTGTCCAACTGTGTCACCTCTCTTGATTTTCTAATAAAACTGGTGGTACAGTCCACACTCCCCTAAAAAAACCACCAACCAACATCAACATATCAGCATAATGAGCTTCTTAATAACCATCGCGAACAAGATCTTATCATCCGGCATAAAAAGGTTGACACTCTTTATGTTCATCTTACCACTGACATCCATTCTGTACATGAATAGGTTTCTCAGGGTTTTGGATGGAATTTAGAACTATTAACCCAAGTAAACTCCCTAGCCAAGATGCTGTATGGACTGAAAAATGCCCAGTAGAGGTATTTAAGAAAACAATACAATTGACTAGAACACAGTAAAATTAACCAGAAAGTGCACACAATGATAAGGAAAATCACAAAAGATATCCCTTCATTTAACTTTTTGAGATACAATGGCCCCACAGCCACAACCATGGGATGCATTCACAACCTAACTGGCTTCATGAGTCCACACAATAAAATAACAATGCTCAAATACAGATACTTACAGAAGTTGCATCTCGTAGCTACTTTTAACCTCCAGAGGAAGTTCAACTCCACCAATTATAACTGTCCCCTTACTCATTGTAATACTGTATGACCTGTCAGATTTTCTGACAAGAACAAGACCATAGGTAGAGTATTATCAGTTCGTAAGCAGATAAGCTATAAAGGATTAATATAGTTTTCTAATTCAATAAAAAGTTGAACTGGAAAAAGATAGATAAAGATTGTAGGATGAACATAAACAGTACTCTTCCTCAGTTGATGCCGGGCTAGCTAGACTGCTAGATTTGGAACAACTAATTGTGAAACAGTTAATTGGATATTTACATAATTTTCCCAGAGGAGCAAACCAAGTAAATGATATGGCTACCCTCGATAAGCGTATTATGGTATGTACTGTGAAAGGTTTCTTGAAAATATAGTATAATCAGAACATAGTCCTTGAAAACCCCACAACACCTATAGATGAGGACCAACTATTTACCAGATATAAGGACTTCATTACTACTAAATTATGCAGAATCACAGATCATACATTAGCTTACATTGGATTCCTGTGGTGGAGACCAAATTTATATCTCATCATTCCCTAAAAGAGGCTAAAGTGGCAGGAAAATTTAACAAAAATTAATGAAGATGGCTACTGCTGTCTTTGAATTTCAAAGTAAGGGGAAGGTAATGATGTAGAACCTGGGACTCTGGGAGTAAGCTTTAGAAATCCAGGTCTTTCGTTCACGAGCTTTGCTCAGTAGCAATTCATGGATTCAATGTTCATACAAAGAAAGTACGTATACCTATAGATGTTCTTAAAGGGGAGATCAAACAACGATTCTGAAATTAGTGAAAAACATGAGATGTAAGGTTGCCATGATCAAAGGATCATATAAACAATCACATCCTGATCAATGTTCATGATATTCTGTGGTAATTTTCTACAAATTTGAGGCACAGGTACATAAAGTCATGTCATGAGACCAAATTTAAATTCCTATCTACACTCTACAGAAGCATCAGAACACCAAATCAAGTAGGAGGAAATTCCCTAGAGTCGTGTAATTTGCCTCTTTAGCTGACTAATGTACACCTTACATTATTGCAGTATTACCTTCCTCTCTTCAAGAAAAAAAAAACATTAAAAGGTAGTCACCCATGACAAAACTATTTTTTGTTTGAGTCCAATCACAATTGAGATAACTAGCACCTTCATTTTCGGGAAGAATCAACATTTAAGGTAACTTACATCAAGCTGCCATATGCAGTGAGTTTGAAACCTGGAAATAGGTCAGCTGAATTCTCCAGTTCTCCATTTTCCCTAACGATCTAAAATAGATACACATTGTTAAATGAGAAATAAAACAAGATTTACATATGATGATGTGCGTAAAACACTTTCTTTGATATTTATACTTCCCCCTGCTTTCAAATTCAAGTTCTTGAAAGTTGAAACAGAACCACCATTCTCATATAAATAAAAACAGAAGTGAATCAAGAAGGTTTGCCTTTTCCAACAATGAGGTGTAAACTGGTCCCTTATCACCGCCGAAAAATAAACATAAACCATTTTTGTAATTTTTTAGAAATTCTCATCAGATAAATATGGAGAAAAGAGTGATCAGGATGTAGACATTTTAATATAATAAATGAACAAAAGGGATTTGGATAACTTGCCCTGCTACTAATAAAAGCTCACCTGCAAACCTTTAAGACCAGCAGAAACAGTTTCTGACCAACTTTCTTCTTCCAACTGCAACATGTTAGCATCCAACTCAACAAACTAAAGAGAATGTAGTATGTCATCAAGTGGAATAGGAAAGATTCCAGTCTACTGGTGACTTGACATCATGGAACATGCAGTCATCATCGATGACAAAATTGGAGGGATATTGAAACTAGGAAAAAAAATGTGGAGAATGACAATAGAAAAGAGAAGAACCTGAGAAGTCCATAATAACTGCCATTCACCCTCCAATAGATGTGATTCTTCACTTGTTCTTTCCTGATTTATGGAAGCAAGCTCATCTATGACCTGAAAATTAGCTAATATAAGTCTAATACATGGCACAGCTAGTAAGGAGCAATGCTCAAGGCCACAAAGGAAGAGACTTGTGAAATCACCTCTTTTACTCCAGTACCAGTTGAAATGGCTGATAGCAATCTTTGTCGTGGGTCAGTTTTCTTTTGTAGCACAAATGTGGTCCCCTACAATATGAAAGAGTTGATGGGGTCTCTCAATGTTTTTTTTTTTTTTGATACGTAAATTGGTTGGGGGAGGGGGAAAGGTGAGGAGAGGGCCCGAGATCGATTCTGTGCCCTCCCGCTTCTCCCCTTCCATTTTGGCAAGGAGGGAAGCCACTGCGCTATATTCCAATGGGAAAATATTGTTGCCCACCAAAAGGCCCGCCCTCTTGCCCGCCCCAGGCACAAGGAGGCAGGCCCCACAGCATGTGCTGTGCTGTGGGGCCCGCCCCTTGTGCCTGGGGCGGGTCTTTTGGGTGGGCAGTAAGGGCAGCTCTATTCCAATATTCCATTATATTGCGGACAATGGTGGCAACAGTACTGGCATTATAAAGCAATAAAATAGTAAGTGGGATATACAACAGAGTAATCAGTCACCTTTCAAAAAAGAGTGACTCATCAATGCTACAAGGAACTTTCATTACCTTGTTTCCTCGTGAAATACGGATATTTCCGGTCTGAGAGAGATAAGTTGTATCTAACCATCCCTTTGCTTCATCTCCAAGAAGCCGAAAGGGCACGGGGTATGGAACCTTGAACGGCAAAAATCTAAAGTTGAAGGCTGCTGAATCAAACCGAAAAAGGATACGTTTTCCATCTTTGACTGTCGCTTCTGCCTGGTAAAAATAAAATTCAACATTTTTAAGAAAAAAAGATAAGTAAATGCAGGTAACAAATGGATGATTGCCATTATTTGCACACATGCATACTAACTGGTTAGGGCTAAGCTTTTAACTCCATCAAAAGTTCGCAAGTTTAGCACCTTGAAATTTTAACACCAACTTTCCTTTTGAGAACAAATTCATTGCATCTCATAGTCCTCCAACATATGCAGCAGATGTAAAAGGCACCTATTAGACGTTAGAGGAAATCACTACATTTATTGAGGCTATAGTTCTGCCTCTTGGCACCTTTCAGTTTGATAAGTGCTTTCAGGTCGCACAATGATACTAAGAATGTCGGCAGACATATTTGAGTTTCACATGTCCTTGGAAAACTGAAAATGCAATATTCTGAGAATAAGCTATCGATAATTTGTTCTAACAGAAACAACATCTGTTATTTTGAGTATAACTAATCCTAAACATCTGCTATTTTGAGTACAACTAATCCACCAAAGTCAAACTGAAATAAGAAAAGGTTTTGGGAAAAGAAGAGAAAGAGAGGCCAAACAAAGAAACTGTCCAGACTGCCCAACCATTATATTAATTCCTCAAGTGACAAAATTACATAATAGCCCTCACAACAAGAGTGAAAGACAAAGGCAAACAGAAGAAGAGAGAAAAGACAGAAAAATACTTGACAAACAAGAAGTACAGTTCTATCCCTGTTTTTTTACACTTCCCTCAAGATGACCGTAGATACCAAGCATACCTATGCTTAGCTTGTCTAGGGCATAATTGAACTGAGTCTCCACCATAAACTTTGTGATAACATCTGCAACTTGATCTTATGTCTTCACATAAGGCAAACAAAGATCTCTAGAGTCTAGTCTCTCCTTGATAAAGTGTTGGTCAAATTCAATATGTATGGTGTTGTAGTGCTCAACATGATTGTTTGGAATATTGATCATTGCCTACTTATCACAGTAAAGCTTCATGGGTGATTCAATTGGAATTCCTAATCTATCAGGAAGAGTTTCAGCCATAGTAGTTTTGATAATCCATGTGCCATCCCCGATACACAGATCTTGCATAAACTATTTATTGCTTAAGAGAATAGTGCTTATATGACTGCTTGATTGACAAATGAATATACAAAGAGCAAAGAGAACGTAAAGATTTATTGCTATAATGCTATTATTAATGTCAAGCTTTCTAAAAGCTTTCCAATTCATTTCAACTTTTATAGATTGATTCTCCAGAGCTTAGCTTTAGGGGATATGACATACCTCTACTTTTAGCTCACCTACTGAATTTGAGAATTGTACAATATTGGATACCCGTGGATCATCTGTTCTCAAATAGACTTCTTGAAACACATTGAAAACGTCAACTCCAACAAATGTCCTCTGCAAGCATTTTAAAAGTGGAGGTATCATCTTTTGAACATGGATACATAACGAAACTTGTATCAGAAGAACAAAATAAATGAACTTGGTATCAAAAAAGAAAGATCAATGCATTAATCTAACATCTGGAAATTTCTTCGGTTGATAATAGATGTCATAATATGAAGAAAAAAATTCAAAAGGGAATATTCAAGTGCATAACTGCTGGCAACATTCGGTAAAGAAATGCATCCCATGCATAAGTTACACAAACTTTTAATATTCCTGGCGGTTAACATATACAATTGAAGACAAAAGTGAAAAAAAAAATTTTTTTGAAGGTGTTCAACAATCTTATGGTTAACAGGAAAACCTCAATTAAAACTTGAATTGGATGGTATATGTTGATAAGCAAGATAAGTAAATTATCTGCCAAGAGTGGTTTTGAGCAAGATTCTTACTTGAATTGGAGATGCTGTTCCTGGTCTAGTCGTGAATATAAGTTGCCAACGGCCCTCAATAAAACTTGAGCTTGTCTGTAGCCAATAGCAAAAGCAAAAAGGATCACTTTTTTAGTATAGTTGCCTCACTGTTATGGTAAATATCCTCTTAACAAAGGTCTATCAATATCTTGAGTAGGTGCTCACATTGAAATCATGAACTATTAAGAGACAAGTCCATGAATCTCCATAGTTATAATCAATAAAATACCTTCAAAAAAGTTATAATCAATAAACTAAGGTATTATGGGATATAGCATTATAACATCAGTAATTTGCATTCTCTGAGGGAAAATTATAACTGCTAAAAAGTTGACATGTTTAAGATGTTCCAAAAGCCTCAGGACTTGTTTTCGTTTGTAACCCCTTCAATGAGGAAGGGGTATCAATGCATCATGCCATAAGAAGCCTTGTTACCTGTGAAGATTTAAAACATAAGTTTCAAAATAGCCCCAAAAGGTAGAATCTGTCCAGTCTGATCAGGCCATCAAATGCATGCATTGTGCCCGAACTTAACAGGGACTGACCCATAGGCATGTTTCATATTTTATATAAAAATAATATTGGATATCAGTATAGGCTATACCTCTTGAGGTAGCACACTGGTGCTACAGTAAGGTTCTGCTATTGAGATCTGGAGGCCATAGGTCTAAAACTGGAAACAGCGACTTCGCAAAGAGCAAGGGTAAGTCCATGTATAACAGACCCCTCCAGATCCCATAATGGTAAGAGCCTCTTAGCACCGGTATGACTAGACTATGTGCTAGTCATATCCACCCCCCCCCCACCCACCAGAGAGAGAGAGAGAGAGAGAGAGAGAGAGAGAGAGAGAGAGAGAGAGAGAGAGAGGAGAGAGAGAGAGAGGAAAAGTGAAGTAGCTCACAGGCTCTGGTACGCCTTTCAAATCTTCCAAAGCCTCCACAGCTTGTTCAACGTCCTGCAATGGCCCAGAAGAAGTGACGAGATCCTTCATCTCTATACGCGTAAAGCAGAGCCCATAACTAGGAATGTAACAACCGATAGATGACAACGACAAGGAACAGCGGATCGTGCCTTTAGCTGCTGGGCGGTTGCAGAGCGTCCTCTTCCCTGAACGCCGAGAAGCCCCTCGATGAGTCGGACCTCAGGGTCTGTGAAGGCGAGGCTCTCTGCTCCACCCTCTCGTGCTTCCACCGCGGATGTCGCCGCGGGGCAGGGGAAGGCCCTCTTCTTGCAAGCGGGGTTCCCGAAGCGCTGGGGTAATCTCCAAGGGGGAGGAGCCGGAGACGGCATGGAGCTGCGGGGGGGCACGGCGAGCGGCAGGCCCAGCTTCGCGGCTCCTGCCGCCATTTCAGCAGCCGGTGCTTGGTCTCCGGTCTCTACGCAGCAGGCGAGATTTTGTAAGAGCACGAGCTCCCACGCACTCGTTCGATCAGGTCGTCCGGGAGAACCCCACACCATACGAGAGAGCGTGGGGGCGAAAAAACGTATGGTACCGGAACCGGTCCTCTAACGGTTCTCCCGCCAACGGATGGACCGGACCGGCGGTTCTCCTACCGCGGGCCGCGTCCGTTTTCCGCTTTTTCTTGTCGTCACTTCAGAAGGAAGGAGAGAGAGGGGACATTGTCCTATATATAAACCACTGCCAATTTTTTAATAGCATCTGTCAAAATAATTAAATTTAACTGGATGACGTAGATATTTATTAAAATACCCTCGATTTAATGTCACTCGGGATGGAAGAGATCCAGCCTATCTAACCCTTCTCCCCATCGACGACAATCCGTGTGCTTGGGTAGCTGGAGGTGGATAATGATGACACAAAGAAGAGACCAATGTCTTCATGCCACGCGGCATCTTAAGCTCTGATGTCCCCCACCCATACTCATCGTTTTGGGAAAGAGAAGCAAAATTACCTCGTCTAGATATTTATCAGAGAAAAATTTAATGTACTTAAGTTTTGTACTTTGTATTTATATTTTTTTCCTTCTCATTGGATGTGTGTATTGTGCCATTTTCTCATTGACCAATAAAAAAGAAAAAATACAAGTGCAAAGTATAAAACTTAAGTACATTAAATTTTTCTATATGTATTATCCCTCTTGGACACCCCGCATGTGAACAACATTCTATTTCTCTCTCTCTACTTTTAACACTAAGGTTATGATATTGAGATGTATTGGTAATAAAGTGAGGATCTTCAAGATATCTTCGATCTATTTTAATATCAAACGGCTCCTAAGAATGTAACTGTGGTGGTCACTTCCTGCCACCCAGCCTATCAACAAGTTCGCATAAGCCCATGACGAAACGAGCTGACACTTACTGCGTTGTCCTCGGGCATCATCCGTCCTCGGGTGACCACCCCTAGCATCTTCAGAAATACTTGCCCTGCTCGTGGCCCAAACAGTCTTCACGGTCATCGAGCCCAGGTTCATCTTCTCCCCAACAGCAACATGCTCGAGAACTACAGTCAAGGATGCCCGAGCAGCATCTTTGTATTAGGACCGGTTACAACCGCCCGCCACGCGCCCCACTATCAGAGGCTCGTTAACGCTCGGTCTTCCAATGGATATCTGGACGTGTACCCCCCCGTTACGTGCGCCAATCAAGGCGCCCTTCCAGGCACGATCCAGAGACGTTACATCTGTTTGCCTCAACATCCATGCCTATAAAAGACACGGTATTACGCCATGAAGAGGTACGTTGATCCTCACACAAACACTCGCCTCATACACGGAACTCCCATCCTCTTTAGTCATCAACTGACTTAGGCATCGAGGGTTTCTCCCCCGTTCTTCAACCGGGCCCCCCTGATCCGTTTTTTCTGGTTTTGCAGGCTTTCCTCTCCCGCCTCCAGTGTTCTTCCTCCCTTCTTCTAGTGTATGCCCACCAGGTTCCTGCCCAATCAAGGAAAGGCCTCCACGCTTTTGGCGCCGTCTGTGGAACGACGCAGCCATGGCTCGCGGACGATCCTCTTACCAAACGTTGGGAGCAGGGCGACGAGATCTCGCCAGTCACGTTCAGATTCTCATCATCGTGCCCCTCCCATTGACGTCGACGTCGCCCCGCCGGCGTAAACAATGACGTCCCTGCACCAGCGGCCCCTGTGCCAGCAACCGCTCTGAGATGGCTGAGCTCCGGGACAGATGTAGCATTGACGGGCATCTGCCTGGCCCTATAGGCTCAGTTGGCTGTGCCACCACCCCGGCCTTCCCTGCTGCGGAGAGGCAGGCAGGTTCGTCCCGCCAACGATCTCGAGTCCTCCGGTGCCCCAGGATCAACAGGCGGACTCACCGCGCCGATCCCACCGGGCCCCGTCCGAGGAACGGGCACCGGAGCGCCGAGGCCGTTCGCCCCGTCGCTCTGTAGCCGCCCCTCGTCCGCCGTGCTCAGTTGTGGGAGCCAACTCCCAGGGCACCGGCCAAGAAGGCTTCGTTCATTCTGAGCAGGAGCTCGCCAGACGCCTCCGTCGTGTGGTCGACCTGGAGCGCCGCGTGGATGCAATGGTCTAGCGTGCGGAGGGGAAAGCCCCAGCGGAGGATGACCTGGACTTCCGCTCCCCTTTCAATGGGGAGATCCTAGAAGCCCGGGTCTCCCCCAAGCTCCCTCTGCCCACCATCGCACCCTACGACGGCACTACCGACCCGGCCGACCACATCCACGGCTTTGAGTCGCACATGGTGTTCCACGAGCATCTGACGCGGCCAAGTGCCGAGCCTTTCCGGCAACTCTCAAGGACCGCCAGAGCCTGGTTCGAGACTTTGCCATCGGGCCCATCTCATCCCATCCTTTCGCCAGCTGAAGAGATCCTTTCGGGATAACTTCCTTGGCGGCAGGTTGCAGCGCGCATGGCAGCCTCCCTCCTGACCATACGTCAGAAGAAGAGCGAAGTGCTCTGGACTTTGTCAAAAGGTTCCGAACGGAGGCGCTTCGCATCTCACGCCTGGACGTCCCTCTAGCCACCAGTGCCCTCATCCAGGGCACTCGTGACGGCTTTTTGCAGAGGATCCTCGGCATCCAGCAACCTTCTACCCTCGTCGAGCTGCTTTCTATCGCACAACGCCACGCAGCGTGCGAAGAAAGCTTGGCTGCAGGCCGAGCAGAGCAAGGGAACTGTCGACAAGAAGAGACCTTCTGACAACGGCTCCGACCGTGATCGGAAAGAGGCGGCGCAATGGCGACTCGCCGCGCCGACCGCGTCCCTTCACCAACTATAACCCCCCCTCACCGTGGCACCCGAACAGATCCTGGCAGAGATCAGGAATGAACCATATGTTCGGTTGCCACAAAGGATGCGCTCCGACCCCCGGAGGTGCGACCAAGCGAAGTACTGTCGCTTTCATCGCGACCACGGCCACGACACCTCCGAATGCCATCAGCTTAAGGACAAAATCGAAGACCTTATCAAGCGCGGCTACCTCAGGGGTTATGTGCGCCGGAATGAAGAACGCCCCAGACGCCGAGAGCGAACTCTCGAGCAGCCGGTCAACAACGAGCCCAATGGGCAAGAAATCAATGTGATCGCGGGAGGCTTCGGCGCGGGCGGAGAGAGCACTTGAAGCCGACGCGATTACGCAAGGCGAGTGCACGTCGTGGACAGGCCATCGGCGCCTAGGCCTGCTCCATATCCCACTAGTCCCACATGCACACCGTCCGAGGAGGCTATAACCTTCTCAGACAAAGACCTTGTAGGGGTCGCTACTCCACACACTGATGCGCTGGTCGTTTCGGCCACCATCAACCATTGTATTGTGCGTCGGATTTTGGTGGATAATGGAAGCGCCCCCGATGTCTTGGCTTACGACTATTTTGTGCTTATGGGTCTCAAGACCGACTAGCTCACCCCTGTAGAGTCGCCCTTGTTCGGCTTCTCGGGGGTCTCGGTACAACCCATGGGCAGGGTACGCCTCCCAATTACCTTAGGGATGGCGCCGAAGACTGTGACCAAGGTAGTTGACTTCTTGGTCATCAACAACATGCCAGGCTACAACGCCATCCTTGGCAGAGGCCTGATCAGGAAAATCAGAGCAATACCTTCATCTCTTCATCAGAAGATGAAGTTTCCAACTCCAAGCGGAATAGGCGAAGTGCTCGGGTGTCAGCTCGAGTCTCATCGATGCTATGTCCTTTCTTTAAGAGACAAGCAACCACTCGCGACACCAGACCAAGTTCCGCCATCCACCGATCAGCCCTCCACTAGCCGAGGAACGCCCGCAGAAGATCTGCTACCTATTCAGGTAGATGATGACCCCGAACATGTACTTTACATTGGCACTCTGCTAACGAACTCCGAACAGTAGCGCTATAGGACTTTCCTGTTAGCCAATTTGGATGTGTTCGCGTGGTCTGATGATGAGCTACCAGGCATTTCTCCTGATGTCATGGTACATCGCCTCCCCCCGGTTCAGCAAAGGAGGCGACCTGTCAACCGAGAACGATAGACCGTCATCCAGGATCACGTCGCCAAATGCCGGTCCGTGGGACTTCTCCGAGAAGCCCAATACCCAAGATGGATCTCCAATGTGGTCCTCGTGCGCAAAGCCAACGGCAAATGGCGAGTATGTGTGGACTACAAAGATCTCAACAAAGCAACGCCCAAGGACAACTTCCCTCTGCCACGCATCGACCAGTTGGTGGACGCAACTTCCGGGCACGAGCTTCTTAGCTTCTTGGATGCTTACTCTGGTTATCATCAGATTAGCATGCATCCCCCGGACCAAGACGCCACCACGTTCGTCACAGACCTAGGGTTATACTGCCTCACCAGGATGCCTTTCGGTCTAAAGAACGCTGGCGCAACGTACCAGCGGCTGGTCAATAGGATGTTCGAGCAGCAGATTGGGCGCAACATGGAGGTCTATGTCGATGACATGCTGGTCAAGACGCTTCCAAGCACCGACCACATCTTCGACCTCCAAGAAACTTTTGCAACCCTGCGGAAGTACAACATGAAGCTCAACCTGTCCAAATGTGTGTTTGGAGTTCGCTCGGGTAAGTTCCTCGGCTTCCTCGTCTCGAACAGAGGAATAGAGGCGAACCCAGAGAAGATCCAGGCCGTACTTGAGATGGGAAGTCCGAAGATGGTACAGGACGTCCAACGTCTTACTGGACGCCTTGCCGCCCTGAACCGGTTCATGTCCCGAGCAGCTGAAAGAAGTTTTAACTTCTTCAAGTTGCTGCGAGGCCCTAAAGGTGCCCCACAACAAGGGGGGCATATACGGTGGACTGCGGAGTGCGAAGCTGCCTTCACCGAGCTGAAGGCATACTTGGAGGCCCCACCGATTCTCTCAAAGCCAGTGCTCAGAGAACCACTGTTCGTATACCTTTCGGTTACCGAACACTCCATCAGCACGGTTCTGATCAGAGAAGAGGGAGCGACGCAGCATCCGGTGTACTACATCAGCAGGGTCCTCCAGGAAGCCGAAAGGAGGTACCCTCGAGCAGAAAAACTTGCCCTTGCTCTGGTCACAGCTGCTCGGAAGCTCAGGCCCTATTTTCAAGCCCATTTAGTGACGGTCCTCATCGACCAACCACTGAAGTCTATCCTTCAGCGGCCAGAGGCTTCCGGAAGGCTTGTCAAATGGGCCATAGAGCTGGGCGAGTTCGACGTCAGCTTCCGACCAAGGACAGCAATCAAGGCGCAAGCATTAGCGGATTTCGTCGCAGAATGCACACTCCCTACTGAGCAGGACCCGCCATTAGCCAACGATCCCCCATGGGAGCTCTACGTGGATGGGTCCTCTTGTGTCACAGGGAGTGGGGCAGGCTTGGTTCTCACCTCTAGGGGTGAACACGGTTCGGTTTGGCTGATTTTTTGGTCAACCCGAACCGAACCGAATTCCAAGGTCAACCCGAACCGAACCGAACCGGTTCGGTTCGGTTTAAACCAAAATATATTTCTTTTTATGACAAAACAGCGCCCCTGCCCTGATGGTTAAGCGCTACCTCTTCATGTAGGAGATCTGGTGTTCGAAACTGAGTTTTGACATGGTTTTTATAGAAATATCATTTTCACACTTTTTTTTTACAAAAAAGGCCGTTTGCAAGCGCCCAGTTTCGAACCCAGGGCGTTGAATGCCATGCAAGACTGCGCTAACCAACTGTCCTATATCATGTTTGAGTTATTATTGTACATCATATATATATTCGGTTTATTCGGTTTCAAAAAATGAAACCGAACTGAACTGTGTGGGGGTCCAAACTGAACCGAACCGAACCGAACTGGTCGGTTCGATTCGGTTTTTTCGGTTTGAACCGAATTATGAACAGCCCTACTCACCTCTCCAGAAGGGCTAGAGTTCCAGTACGCCCTCCATTTTCGCTTTGCGGCCTCTAACAACACCGCAGAGTACGAAGCACTACTGTCTAGAATACGCCTGGCTCGGCACCTCGGGGCCCTTCGGCTTAGAGTCTTCAGTGACTCCCAGTTGGTCGCCAGCCAGGTGAACGGACAGTTTGAAGCAAGAGAGCCCCGCATGGCTCAATACCTTCAGCAGGTCAAGAGCCGAGCAAAGGGTCTCCTCTACTTCGAAGTCATACATGTCCCGCGGGAGCAGAACACGCGAGCCGATGCATTGGCCAAGTTGGCCTCCTCAGGTGACATCACTCCTTCTCGTTCTGTATTCATTGAAGAGCTCGCCTCATCGAGCACCGAAGTGGACGTTGTTGCTATCGAGACAGACCCACTAGCTCCGAGCTGGATGGATCCTCTCTTGGCGTACCTACTTCGAGATGAGCTTCCGCCCGAGCAGGGCGAAGCTCGAAAGATCAGGATGCGCTCTCAGCGCTTCACCCTCGTAGAAGGCAAATTATACCGACGGTCCCTTTCAAGACCTCTCCTACGGTGCCTCAACCCCCAAGAAGCACTTGCCGCCACCGAAGAGGTTCACGAGGGCTGTGCGGCAGTCACTTGGGGGGTAGAGCGCTGGCCCGCAGCATCATTCGAGCGGGTTATGGTGGCCTTCTCTCAAAAGGATTGCATGACCTTCGCTCGGAGGTGCCCGGAATGTCAGAAGTTTGGGCAACTCATCAAGCAGCCAGCCGAACAACTCCATAGCCTGTTCGAACCTCGCCCTTTCGCTAGATGGGGCATTGATATCATGGGCCCCTTCCCAGAGGCCCAAGGTCGGAAGAAGTTCCTGTTTGTGGCCATTGATTACTTCACCAAGTGGATCGAAGCTGAACCTGTTGTCACAATCACCGAACAGGCCGCGTGGAAGTTCGTCTGGAAGAACGTCCTCTGCCGGTTTGGTGTCCCAAAGGTGATCATTTCCGACAACGGAAATCAGTTCGACATCACATTTTTCAAGCAAAAGTGCGCTGAACTCGAGATCTATAACCACTTCACCTCCGTGGCGCATCCCCAGGCAAACAGTTTGGTGGAAAACGCCAACCGAACGCTACTGCATGGGATCCGCACAAGAGTGGAGGCCGCAGGAGGTTCGTGGATTGACGAGCTCCCCAACGTGCTTTGGTGCCACCGAACAACAGCTCGGGTAGCAACGGGAGAAACACCCTTCCACTTGGCTTACGGCTCAGAAGCCGTTGTGCCCCTGGAAGTAGCTCTCCCCACCCTCCGAACAACCCACTTTGATGAAGCCGCCAACAACCGTGCTCTTCGGGAAAACCTTGACATGCTTGGCGAACGACAGAATGATGCCAGCATTCGTCTTGTTTCCTACCAGCAACGACTCATGCAATATTATAATGCACAAGTTCGGGAAAGGCGCTTCAATGTGGGAGATCTAGTCCTGCGCCGCTGCTCGGCTTCGGATCCCCGAAGAGCGGTTGGCAAGCTCGCCCCTAAATGGGAAGGACCTTATCAGGTCACCCAGGTCCTCGGAAAAGGCTCATATAACCTAACTACCCCTAGTGGCGAAGCCATACCCAGGACTTGGCATGTATCTAATCTCAAGGCTTACCACTTATGAAAGCCTTTGATCAGCATCCTACTTCTCTTCTCCCTGTTCCTATGGTCAGACAAGTGCTTAGTATACACCCATGATCGGAACCTTTTTTTACGGTTCTCAACGATCTGCGCGGTACATGCAACGCTTATAAAACCAGCGGATCCCAATCTGAGTAGGGACGATGACAAAAGGGAGAAGATAAAAAAAGTGAAGCCATAGACAAATCCTGAAAAGGAAATTTTCATTCATAGTTTTCTTTACAGGAAGGACCCTTCAACCTCTATTACAAAATCCAACAAAAAGGGACGTAGACCAACGAGGCTAAGGAGCCTGCTCGGAGGGACCAGCACCGTCGCCCGGAGAAGGCATTCGCCCAGATTGGAACTACGCGAACTGAACTCCATCTAGACGGGCATCATTGGTACGATGCCGGCATTCTTGCACGGAAGCCTCAAAGGCTGCTCGAGCGCGATCGACCCAAGAGAGCCGCTCTCCATAGTCCCTACCAGCTTTGAGGCCCACTCGGTAACAGCGGGCCCCATACTGCTCCAGGTCTTCTTGGAAATCTGCTCCGGCCTTATATTCCGTCACGGCACGGGCCCCCGCATCAGCTGCAACTTTGGCGATGGCGTCCTTCTCGGCTCGGACCATGGCCAGATTCATCTCCGAGGTCTGGAGAGCGGTCTTGAGGTTCTTCACCTCCTCCTCCAACGCCGCCTCGCGGGCCTTGTGCTGCACTGTAAGGCCCTGGCAAAAAGCAATTTGTGCCTCCCACAGATGCTTCTGGTTCTGAGCCCGAGTAGCTAAGGCCCTCAGAACATCCAACGACTTGGAGACCCCGTCCATAAGGGCCCCCAAGTCAACGTTATCACCCACGCCATCATCTTCATGGCCTTCGGGGTAGTATCCTCCGCCTGACGCCTCCGGACTCTGCTCGGCTGGGAGGTCCAGGCACCTCGCTATCCGGTCGAGGCGGGAAGTAGAAGGGCTTGCAGGCAGTTCCCTTGGTGCGTCATCAACACGGCGAAGCGTCGCCTCCAGGGCCGCCACCGAGGGAACCTCAGGAAGCTTTTTCTGCAACACTTTCCTAAGGGGCCTCCGATCGTCGTCGGATTCCTCAGCCCGCCCCTCGCCTTCCACCTCTATTGCCTCCCCTCTGGCACCGTCAGTTACCTTGGCGATTGCAGTAACATCAGCAACCGCCTCGGTGGGGGGCATGGGGGGCAGGGCGGCCCCCGTTGCTGCGACGACCTCCTCAGCGGCCCTCATCGCTGTGGTCGCTTCCTCGGCGGCCCCCGTAGTGGGAACCATCTCCTGGCCTCTGGGTGGGGCTGCATTTGTTGCAGAGGGCACTTCCTCTTTGGTCGCCAGCACCCCTTCAGCTCGGGCACCCTCCGTTGTGCCAGTGTCTTCACCAGGTCCGGCGTCCGTCCGAGCTGAGGTCTCCGCAACCTCCTCAGCACCTCTGGCACTTAAGGCCCCCGCGGGAACTTCTTCAAAGCAACCCCCAAAGGGGTCCTGTGGCATCAGCTCCCTTGCCTGCCCCTCATCTGAGTTTCCAGACGAGGAACTCACGTCAACGAGCCCGAGGTCAACCGCCATCTTCTTGGTGACCTCAGGGTTTCGTTGGGCAGGCACCTGGGGCGTCCCCTCACCGGATGCCCCCGCAACTTTCCGCTTCTTCCTCCGCTCCAGCAGCGGCACGGCCTCCTCTTCCTCCTCATCCCCTTCTGCGAATGGACCGGCTGAGCGTAGCGAAGCGAGCACCAATCTTCGCTTCTTCTTCCTCTAGACCGGACTCTTTACAGTCTCTCTCTCAGCCTCGTCCTCGGCTATTTGCTGCTCGGACAGAGGCCCAGATGTGGCCTTCAAGGTCACCTTCGTTGTAACCTTCTTCTTCATGCGGATCTTCTCGAACCCCTTCTCAGGGACCTTCGAACCAGCAGCGCCTCGTCCTTCGGTAGGACAGCTCGGGGCGACAGCGGCAGATCGCTCCTCACCGACGATAGTCACATATGATGTGACAGCTATCTGCTCGGTGTAGAGGGCCATCTCCTCTGTAGCCATGCCCCCTCCAGCTCCTTAGTGGCTGCATAAGAAGAAAGAGTTGGAAAAAATGGCGCCCGAGGAGCAAAAGAAAGGAAGGAAAGACTCAATTACTTACACCATGCTCGGCTGAGCCCATGTTGAACCAGCTGAGCCTCGGTGAATATTCCTCCGCCTTTTCGACGAAGATGTTGCTAAGGCGCTCCGCAAGCGCCACTTCATCTTTCTTCATCAGGGGTAGATATCCTTGCGCGCGCTCTTCACCCGGGTAGGAAACCCCTACTCCGGTGCTTCTGCGCCTCGCGCAAAGAAGAGAATCCAGTGCGTCCACCCCTTGTGGCTGGATAACCGGGGAGAGAACTCGATTCTCATGCGGTCCGGCTGGTGCTAGGTGTAGTATACATTCTGGCTTGTCCCCGACGACGCAGTCAGAATGAATTGACTTCGGAAGAGGTTGGCGGTGGGCTCGATCCCCCGAACTTTGCACGATATGCAAAAGACGCATAGGTGGCCGCCAGATGTTCGGCGCCAGTTGAACAGGGTGATCCCCCAGGTGTTGAGCAGCTCCCTTGCCACCGCCGACAGCGGTAGCCGAAATCCTACCTCCAGGATATCGTGCGACATTGCGACGCACCAGGTCTTCTCCCACCAATAGGGCTCCTCCTCCTTTGCAAGCACAATGTCGTATTCTGCGCCGACGCGATACCGCTCTCGAAGCCCTTCGAAGAAGCGGTACCTCTCCTATTGGCCGCCTTCCGGTGCGGCATCACCACCGCTCATACCAGCTACAACTTTGCCCTTTTGTGACATCACCGGAGGTGAAGGGGAAGACGAAGAAGCAAGAAAGTTCAGGAGGTATAAGATCTTTCAGCAGAAGTTTTTCGAAAGCGTGGTTCCCCGCCTACGCCTCTCCCCTCCCTTATAAAGGGGAGAAGGAGGGAAACCATAGAAGCTCCGCAATACCCCTTTTTCTCTAAGAGACCGTTCGGACGAATCAAACGGCCTCCTCGCTTTCCACGATCCCCCCTTTATCATGGACCTTCCGGTCCTTTCAAGGCGAAAGGTACAAAGCGACAGTGCCGATCGACGTTCGCACGTCCGAGGTCGCCATCGCATTAAATGCTAGCAAAGCATTTGAGTGCTTTACCGCCATTCGAGCGCCTCAGTTCCTGAGCCAGCTCGATAGCGTGGGGGGCAAGTGTGGTGGTCACTTCCTGCCACCCAGGCCCATCAACAAAGTTCGCATAAGCCATGATGAAACGAGCTGACACTGCGTTGTCCTCGGGCATCATCTGTCCTCGGGCGACCACCCCTAGCGTCTTCAGAAATACTTGCCCTGCTCGGGCCCAGAACAGTCTTCACGGTCATCGAGCACCAGGTTCATCTTCTCCCAACAAGCAACCTGCTCGAGAACTACAGTCAAAGCCGCCCGAGCAGCCTCTTCGTATTAGCAACGGTTACAACCGCCGTGGGCCACGTGCCCCACTATCAAGAGGCTCGTTAACTGCTCGGTCTTCCAACAGACATCTGGACGTGTAACCCCCCGTTACGTGCGCCAATCAAGGCGCCCTTCCAGGCACAATCCAGAGATGTTACATCTGTTTGCCTCAACATCCATGCCTATAAAAGACATAGGTATAACGCCATGAAGAGGTACGTTGATCCTCACACAAACACGCCTCATACACGAGAACTCCCATCCTCTTCAGTCATCAACTGACTTAGGCATCGGAGGGTTCTCCCCGGTTCTTCAACCGGGCCCCCCTGATCTGTTTTCTGGTTTTGCAGGCTTTCGTCCACCTCCAGCGTTCTTCCTCCCTTCTTCTAGTGTAGGCCCACCAGGTTCCGGCCCAATCAAGGAAAGGCCTCCACAGTAACACTCTTAATTTTTTAGAATATTCAAGAATTTAGAATAAACAATTTCATCTTTATTATTGGAAGAAATCTCCCAATCATGGCAAATAGAAAACCAATTCCCAATGATTAAAATCGATTCCCAGACACCCCAAGTCCATATCTAGAATTTCCCTAAGTGTTCTGATTAGTTTTGAAGTCCCTATTGATGAGCAGAATAACTCTCTATCAATTAAAAGACTAATTGCATATCGATTAGCTTTAGATTGACAATCGATTAGTCATTCGATTAATAATTCAGTTCAATATCGATTAATAGTTCAACTTTCACTTTGATTTTAGTTCATTCACTTCAATTATCAATACAATTTGTACCTCGATTATCACTTTGATTATTAGTTCATTCACTTCAATTATCAATACAATTTATACTTCGATTATCACTTGATTATTAGTTCATTCACTACGATTATCAGTACAATTTGTACTTCAATTATTATTCATTCACTTCAATTATTAGTACAATTTGTACTTTGATTTTCACTTCGATTATTAGTTCATTCACTTTGATTATCAGTATAATTTATACTTCGGGTGTTTTAGGACTTCTATGGGTTGAGTGGGTGATCTTGGACCAGAATTTGTGGCCCATTGTGACCCTGGTTCTCTAGTTGAGAACGCGATGGGGTTGGGTGACGCGTTGATAACGTGGTCATCGCCCTCGATGCTTTATCCGAACCGATGTATCTAGTCTTTTAGCGCATGTGTGACATGTGGCACGCTCTAGTGCGACGCGTGGTGTTGTGTTTCTTAACACAGTTTCTAGATTGGACACGTTATGAACGTGACGTGTTCCTCTGACCCATTTCCTATTCAAGCGGGTTTTAGCCCTTATCTCGCTCGACCGAACAAGGCAAAACCCTGTTTCAACTGGGAGAAGGTGGCTCTGGTGATTCTCGAGAGATTTTGGCAATTGGCACCTTATTCGACGTGGTTTTGACATGGGAGGAGCGATTGGATCCTGAGGAAGCCTCCCCGGGCGTCATCCTTCGTGGAGGTAGGGAGATTTCCTTGGTTTATTGCATTTTCTTTTTGTTCTTGAGCTAGTAGCTACTTCATTAGTTTAATTGTGATTGTTTAATTCATTTAAATCCGTCAGAAGCATGCTCATCTTGTTAGATTTCTACTTTAAAGTTAAATATTGTCGTTGAATGTAGTTTTATGATCATGAGATCATTTTAATGGATTTAGACACGAGGCAAAGCTTGTTTTTGATGTGTTTGAGTGGCTCTCTACTTGTACAATCGATTATGGTGATCTTGAATCGTAGGAATTGGTGTTTCTGGGTGAAACCCGTGAGTTTGGCATTCTAGATAGAACACGGTCCGGTGGGTAGGCACATTAATAAGGTGGCCAGGACCCATGGCATGTTCTTACTTTGAGTCACGGTCTATTAGGTGGGCATGTTATTAACGCGGTTTGGCCTCTAGACATGTTCTTACTTCCCAAGGTTTCTTTCCTCTGTAGTTCCGGGGTTGACCTTTGAGTCAACTAAGTTTTGGATTAGATGGTTTAATGGCCGTGTAGTGATTTAATAATAAGAATTTGGGTAGCTAAGTAATTTGTTATGTGTGGTTCCTCCTATGGAATGTGGGTTTGATCCTTTAGTCAATTGCACCCAATTCAAGGACCTAGTGATCCGGTTGTGGTTTGTTAGCAAGGGTTAGGATAAGTAAATGTTTTTAAATGATGTTATTATGAGATTATTGATTATCAAGAATATGAATGTGAGTTTGACGATGCGATTGTGATTTATTGAGTTCATGATAGTTATGAGTGCCCTGCAAGTTAATTCACTTTTGTGATAATACTTGTAATCTTGTACTGATCTCTTTTTTGTAATTATATTAATGGTATTTTCTTACTATATATTACATGCATGTGATGATGTATATATGATGTGATGTCCATGGATCTGTGCAATGGGAATTGGGTCATGATGAGATCATGATAATGAAAGCAATTCTCTTTAAACATTGATCCTTACTATTTCTAGTCATAGGTTACTCGATAAGGACATCGAGATAATCGAATAGACTAGTATACTATATACCCATCCATATGATGGAGGTAGCTGATCTCATAGCTACTTATGTGAAGACACTAGGGGTATGGTGCAGGTGCTCATTGGAGAATGAGTTCACTGAATGACCTGCTCTAGAAATGCTAGATGGTTGATGATACCTGATTGTCAGACAACGATTATGTGATCCCAGTTGTGTAAATGGTCCTTAGACTTGAGACACTAAGGATGCCTTGCTTGAGTACTTCATTCTTTGATATTGTTTTTATAGGTCTGGTTGTCCCAGATCTAGTATAGCTAGTTATTGGGAATGGTAGCCAACCATGCGAAGACAATTTAGTGTCAACAAAGGATCATCCACTCTCGGTATCATGAGAGGAATATCTCATGTGTTCTTACTCAAGCAATTCCCTGGCCATGGTCGATCAGATTGAGAGAGAAAGCATTATCTAGGAGAATCCGATAAGAGTAAGACCAAGTTGGATTTCGTATGGGCCTGACTCGACCATGCCTTATATACGGTCTCTGGGATATTAGTTGGATGAGGGATTATAGCTATACAGTAACTGACGGTAGAAAGGTCCAATGGATTTGATCCCCCTGTACTATCTAGGGACTATGGTGTGGTAGCTTGGCACGTCCATAGTCGATGAGTTGGGTGGATTATTATAGAGATAATAATCCACTAAATCAGGAGGAGTTCTAAGTCAGAAGTGTTCTGACAAATGCAACTCACGGCTAGCTCAATATTGGGCTTAGAGGGTCACACACAAAAGGTGGATGACGCGACGACTATGGAGGATTGGATAAGAGTTATCCAATAGGCCTCTTTCTCAACCTAGGATGGAGAGATGACATTCCGTCACCGGGATGGTCCTGGCGGCGGGGATCATTGTCACCAGGATGGTCCTAATGACATGGTTGATTGTCGCCAGCAGTGACCATTGTTGCCAATACATATTGGTGATAGTCGGTGTTGTCGTCAATGCATGTATGGTTGCCTATACTTTAGGTCGTACCATGCACGTCCACACGATGTGGAGGTCGTGCAGAGGGTTGAAACCACGACTCTCCATCATGATGGAGTGGTTGGGAGAACCCTACAAGCTGAGGGGTCTCCCATACCACCCCAACACTCTAACACTTTTCCGCTCTCATCTCCTCACTCTCCTCCAACCCACCACCGCAGCCCTCTCCCTCTCTTGGAGAAGAGAAGAAGGGAATCAGAAGGTGAGACCTCCTGCTTCTGCCGCTGTTGCTGCTTCTGAAGCAGCAGTTGCTGCTATTGCTGGTGCGTTGTTGTTGTTGCTGCTGCTACTGTTGCTACCACCGCCGCTTGTGAAGCGGCTGCCACTGCTTCTTCCTCTCTTGTTGTCACTGTTGTTGCTGTGGCCCTGCTTGAAGGAAGGCGACGAGGAGGAGGTGCTGCTGGGAGTAGCCCCGACGAGGAGGAGATGCCAGTGAGAGGAGGAGTCGTAGTCCCGGTCGCCACCACGTGGATTCCGCTAGAGGGAGGTCGCAAGAGCTCCTTCATTTGGTGGGCCAGGTTCTACGTTTCTAGGGTTCTACAAGCACCCCTAGGTGAGATAGTCTCGCCCTTGGATGTCTTGCATTAGTGTCATGCACCCGACATCATCTCGGTCTGATAACAAGGTGTGGGAATAGTGGTTTTAAAATTTTAAATATCGTTTCTGTTGCGCATGTGATGCCCACCATGTATTCTTGCAGTTCGGTGGTCCGATGCTTATTCCAGAATGCCTCTCTAGTTAGGTACCCCATGTTCTCTATGAACTAGACACTTGTGTGCTTGGGGTTAGTCCCAATATAGTGGTACTGTCATAGGCTTGTCATCTTTCTAGACTCCCTTACTCCTTTGTGGTGAGTTGTCATTCGACTAAGGGAAAGACGACAATAGGGAAATGACTTGTGGTGTGATTGTTCTTTCTTTCAATTACTTGTAGTGCACTTGTGGTTGGGGGAGTTGACACCAGTAGACGTGCTGGCCCCAACTAGTCTCTTCTTTCCACAACCTCACTCTGTAGGCTCCAAAACCTATAGATGTGTGACAAGCATGGGTCTGCAGTCTGACTAGACTACATTGTGTTGGTTGGTCTCCATAGTTTCTTCTTCTTGTAGAGGTGGATCCATAGTTGGACTTAGCATCCATGGTTGCGAGACTGAGAGATTTTTCTTATGGTTTCTTGTCTGAATCAGGTCTTGGATTAGCTACCCAGTTACTATGATCCAAGTGGTAGTGTCATGCCTCTCCGACTCAAATTTCTAGCGATTATAATGGTGTATTGATCTGAGGCTTAATTGATCATTTTTCGTTTATAGCAATTCCTAGCCACTCTTTGGTAAATTATGTTTAGTTCCTACTTAAGAGTCGTTTTAATCTAGCAATTCACGTGATTAGAGATATTTCGTGGTTAAAGAGTCATGTATGCGTGGAATACAGGTGTGTTTGATTTACTTTTTGTTAATTGTATCTTATTTTCTATCAGACGTGATTTACACTTAATTATTACGTATTAGCTTAGTAGTGAGATTGTGAGTTACTCGCATGTTTTATGTGATTCATTGATCTTGTTTGTTTGGAAGTTTCCCTACTGAGCTGGTGAACTTGTGAGGCTCACACCTCTACACCCCCCTTTCAAGTGACTGTTAGATGACGTGTTCATGGTGGCGAACCCTACACTACTAGCATTGCGAGCTTTTACTCAAGTTGTACACCTCAAGGTATGACCCAGGTTGTTGTACTTTTCTTTTTAGACATGAGTTATTGTATTAGGACAATGTAAGTTCATATAAATATGTGTGTGAGATCATGTGAATGTCATGTATCTTTATGCATGTTTAACTGTTCTTTTTATATTCTTATTGAACACGTGTAGATATCACTTGAGAGCCTTAGTGGTTCGCGGGAGGGGGAGTCAGGTCAGGTTCCATTTAGAATCCGGACGGCGAGGACCACCACAAGTATAACCATTTTTTTGCACTAATTATTACTTCGATTAGTACTATTTTCTATATTGATTTTTCAATCGATTCCTTATCAATTATTGCTCCAATTAGCAGTTGATATGAGAATTGATTAGTGCTTGGATTACCGCTAAAACCTAAGTCAATTATCACTCCATATTCTTCCATTAAATATTTTCTTGATAAGCCAAGGTTTCTGAGTATCGATTCCCCTACCAATTGTCACTCAAAAGTTCTCCACTAAGTCTCGACAAGAAATCGATTTATAGACTCGGTCGAGTCTTAGGTAGAATGACTCCTGCAAGAATGAGTCCTTGAAGTGAAACCTAAAATGAGTCTTTAACAAGTCCAAATGAGCCTTTTGAGTAGGCTTCAAAATGATCATTTGAACATACGTTAAGTTGTGCATGACTATCATTTGAAATGAGTATTTTGAACCCCAAAATGTTCAAACTGTCCTTTCATACTAAGCCTTTAAAACCCTAGAGGACTCCTAGTTTTTGACAGCTTCCCTTCCGATGTCATGCATGGAAGGATATCTGCTATGGGTGCACCGTCCAACTAATGGTAGGATGGTCTGTACTTGGATGCTTGCCTTCTGTGCCTGCTAAAGTAACTTATGACCAATGGGAGTATTTCTAAGTGAGAGTGCTCTGAACTCGAATTGCATAAAGGAAGCATAAACCAATAGGATCATTCTGTGGTGGAATTATCTAAAACTAGGCCCGCCTACCTCAATCGTAGAAGCCAATGGGATTGTTGAGTAGTGGAAACAATTTGTACACTGGCCTATGAAAACAACTAGGGGTCAACAAGGGCATCCCTTAGTGAAAAACTCTAAAATTGATCATATTAAAGGGAAAACCCTCACCAATGGCTTAAGGGATCCACTATATTGTCCCCATACCACATAGGGACTCAGCACAACCCCAACTTTCTCCCCAATAAACCTTTAAAACTTGGGGATCTCTTGAGCTCAGTTTAAAGGCCAGGGCTGACTAAATTCTGCACTATCGTCTCTAGAGTTTTCCTTTAGAAGGTAAGAAGAGAACCCCTTCATTTAGAAGTATACTCTTTGAACCCAAATTTGCATAAAGGAACATCACGACCCAATGGAAACATCCTATAGTGGAATGTGCTGAAGCCAACTTGTCAAAGAAGACCCTGAACCAATAGAAATGACTTTTAGGGGGATGATCTAAAACCCCACCTGAAAAAAGCAGACCCCTAGCCAATGATCTAAGAGTTCTTCTTGTAGCCACTTAAGTCTCATTGGGACTCCACATCCCCCAAATTGTGCTATAGAAAACCCTTGAAATTAGAACCCTTTGAACTCATTTGAAGGAAAAAGATTTGTTGGGCGCTAGCCAAGCTTCTCCTCTGCCGTTCTTCTAGCTAGGTAGGAGGAAACCTTCCTTAGTCCTTTGTAGTTTAGATTCACTGAGATTAGCCATGACCATTTGAATCCTCTAAGGTTGGTCCATCTCCGGCAACCTTGAAGCTGGGAGGCTCAACATCATAGGACAATTTGGACTGGAAATCCAAAAGTAGGGGTTCTCATCAAGCACAAACTTAACCATCATGCATTGTATTTATTTTATGGTTTCTATCATGATTGCCATTTCGTTTTGGATAGAGTCACGAGGACCATAGTTATAGATGTTAAGGGTGGTAGATCACCTCTAGAGTTTGCTTTCACCGGGCATAGCTCCTTCCTCCTCCTTCCCAATCTATTGTCAAAGCAAGTTGTAAATAGGTAGAGTGTGCATGTAGGATTCAATACAAGAATGCAAAAATAACAAGCCATACATAAGAAAATGTATATCTTTAACCTACTGAAATATGAGTCTAAGAATCTTGCTTCCCTCCTTATCCGATAGTTCTTTGGCATCTTGCAACATTTGAACCTTGATTCTGCAACCCCTTAGTAGTTCATACGAGTTTTACCATGGAAATGGGTAGTGTGTACCCACCAGACTCATCGGGTGTTTTATATGATTTGATTGGTTTTTGTTGATAGATAGAGAGTTGTACAACGGGTATGACTTGTTAAGTATCACGAGATCTTTCAATACATCTGTTTGTCTGAGCCTGAGTATTTGAGCTCATCCATCTTGAAGGGGAACTCTTGTGCTTTTGTCTCTAAAACTTGTAAATCTTAGCTTACCCTTGGACTCTTGAATAATCTTTCATTGTTCAATATGTCTTGTCTACAAAAGTAGTCCTTGAAACTCTATATGGCCAAAAATGCATGTGAACATAATTTTCATGGAGAATGGATAACCAATCCTTGTGTAATAGGGTCATGTCGGGGCTTGGGAAGGAGTGTCCCAAGTACACACTAGACCAATGGGTGTTGGCATTGCACCAAAATGAATGCTTGATTTTACTTGCGGATCTTGATAATCTTCAGAATGAAAATATAACATGACTCGTGTGTGTGTGTGTGTGTTGGGGGCGTTGCAAAGGGTGACATATTTTTAATGGAGAATGATGCAGGAACATAAATGCTCATATTAGGTGGAACCCACTTGCCTGTATGAGGACCAATATTGTGTTGACCATGTATATTTACTTTTTGAGAAATGCTTGTATTTATCTTTGAAAAATCCTTACTTATTGTTCAAGATGTGTAGTTCATTTTACTACCCATCCCTATTGGGCCACACGTGCGGGCGCGTGAGCCCCACCATTCCCCCCCCCCCCTCTCTCTTTAATACAGATCTATATTTTGCAATGTAAAAAATATTTATCTCTATTAGTTGGCTATTTATGTATTGAAATTATTTTATCACCTTTAGCACTAAAGATAACAAATAATAACTTAAGGATGATAAATAACTTTTTTATGGAAAATGATATAAGAGTAAAAATGCTCATATTGGATGTGGCTCTTCCGCCTATGTACGAAACTCCTCTAGACATGCAACTAGCATTTGCCATTAGTTTTGAGTGCCTATAGAATCCAAGAAAGTTGAGTTTCTTTGCAATTGTGTCTTTTTCCCATAGCAAAGGATAATTATAAAAATAATCAAAGAGCTTCTAAAAGGACTTGATTTTAGGAAAGTTGAGTTTCTTAGATTTAGATCTAAATAATCAAACACTTACTCATAATTATACACCCATGAGTACATGTACACTACTATAAGTATTAATATATAATCATAAGCACATGTATACAATCATATATATATATTATATATATATATATATATAATATGAAGTGACATACATTCATAGGAACCAATGTCCAACAATAAGCACATATATATAATTATAAATGCCAAAATACAACTATAAGCACATTAGTAATATATAACTATAAACACATACACATAGCCATAGGCACATATATACAACCATAACTAATATATATCCAAAAGTACCACATACAATCATAAAACTAATAGACATCATTAGCACATATACAACCATAATAATCATATATATAATCATAAGTATCAATATACAAGTATAGAAATATTATATATATAAAAATATAACCAGAAGTACCATTATACAATTTATAGAAATATATACAATCATAAACACTAACATGCAATTAAAAGGACCAATATACAACTATATGTATACACCTATAAGCACATAGATACAATTACAAATATTAAGAAAAATTACATACATATCTCCAAAATCAGGGTAGGTCGTGCCGGGGGATCCAACCGTGCCATGCTCCCATTGGCACAAGCTAGATCGATGTGTACCATTGCAGTATGCTACTGACCTGGCTCCCCGCCTCCTTCCCCACCCCTAATAGCCCCCTCCGCAACCCTCTGTCGCCCCCGTTCCCCCATCCCCGACCCTCCCCGCCTCCTCCCCCTCCTCTGATAGCCCCCTCCCCCAACCCTAATGCTCTCTGTCCCCTCTCCCACCTGTTGGTGGCCCCCTCCCCCAACCCTCTGTCGCCCCTGTTCCCCCATCCCCGACCCTCCTCGCCTCCTCCCCCTCCTCTTATAGCCCCCTCCCCCAACCCCAATGCTCTCCGTCCCCTCCCCCACCTATTGGTGGCCCCCTCCCCACCCCGGAGACCATAGCGATGACCCAGAGATCACGACGACAACCCTCAACTAGTCGCACAGAGATCCTAGGTGTGTTGAGGGTGGGGGAGGGGTGGAGAGCACTGGCTGGTTGGGGGGATGGGGACATCGAGGGGTGGGGGAGGGGACCGAGCATGCCAAATGTGCCAGGGGATTAGCCTTCCACTGGCACGAGCCAACTCGGTTGTGCTGCCGCGTTACACAACGACATGGTAAACCATGTCCAAAATATCGTATTCAAACATATATCCCTAAAATATGTATATTATACCTTATACCCTTATATTGTATATACTTTACTATGTATATCCCCACTATTTATGATTTCATTTATTTAATTTAATCACAATTAAATTAGGACATAAAAAGATTAACTTATCGTCTACCAGCAACTTTAAAAATAAATTTTTTACAACTACTCTCTAATCAACACACCCATCTCTCTCTCTCTCTCTCTCTCTCTCTCTCTCCTCAGCTCGGTCGACACTAAAGGGGGTGCCCCTACTTTAGCACTCACATTGCCCCACCTCTCTCTCTCTCTCTCTAACACACTAGCCACCTCCACTACTACCTCGTCTACATGGCTCGATGCCGCACCAAACTTTAGCACTCTATGCTGTGGTGCCTGGAAAGGGTCCCCTGTGCACTACGGTGGCACCCCACAACGAAGGTTGGGGAACTACCTCTGGAAATTAGGACACCCACTCCCTCGTCACCTCCCCACCATTATCCACCATGAAACTACCTTTGATTGTAGCACCCGAGCATTTCAGGTTTCCAATTATAGGATTTTAGTTGGTTTTGGGCCAACGTGTGGCCAATGGATTGTGGTTTATTCCATGGCTTGTGCAAGTGTTTTTGGCTAGAGATTTGGGCCTAATGTGCTCCGTAATTCTCTAGTTGAGAATGCGGCGATGGCACATTTAAAATGTGTCCGCCACCCCGGACGCATTCTCAAAACTACATTTTTTGGTCTTCTGGTGCATGTGTGGTGTGTGGTGCGTGTTGGGGCAACACTTGGTGCCACTTTCTAGAATGTGACTGCCTGATAGGGCGCATTCTCAATGTGGAAGTTGACCCAGGTGCATTATGAATTTCTGCGGTTTCAAGCTTCTATTTGCCGACTGAGCTGGGTAGAAGCCCTACCTTAGCCAGGAGGTTCGTGCTCTGGCAATTTTTGGCGATTTTGGGTGATCTGCACTTGATGTGGTTTTGGTGCAGGAGGAGCGATTGGATCGCCAAGAGGCCTCCTCGGAGGTTGTTCTTCGCAGAGGTAGGGAAATTTCCATTGCTTATTGAGGTTTCCTTTGAGTTCCTTTGATAGCTACACCTTGTTTAGCTTAGATTTGAATGGATGTTGCTCTTCAATTCGAAGAATCCAAGTCTATGATGCTCTTTTTCTTTATTTAAGTTTGAAAAATGAGTTATAATGGGATTTTATGAGCATCAGATCATATAGTGGTGCTTTGATGCGTTTAGAAGCATGTTTGAGAGGTTTTCACTTTATTTTTCATGTGTATGGTGAGTTCCAGTGATTTAGAATTGCAAAAGTGTGGTTTCTTAGGGTTTCTGGGTGAAACTCATGAGTATGCGCATTCTATCTAAGAGCGTGGCTAGACAGGTAGCCGTGTTTAAAACACGGACGTGACTAGGTGCATTCTCCAATAAGATGCGACCAATCAAGCAAGTGCATTCTCAACGTGGCCAGGTCCCAAGGTGCATTTTGGTTTCTCGAGGGTAGCTTCTTTAGATGTATTCGAGGGTTGACACTTAGGTCAACTATGCTTCTGATTTGGTTATCTAATGGTCTAATAGTGGATTAATAGTGAGATTTGGGAGTGTTAAGTGGTTCCTGTGAAAGATTAATAGTGAGATTTGGGAGTGTTTAGTGGTTTTTATGAATATATCTTCCTGTGGAAGTTGGGGATTGACCTTTTGGTCAATTGCACCCTAGTTTGAGGGTTTGATGATCCGATTGTGGTATGTCAACAAGGTTCATGATGAGTGAATGGTTTGAAATGGTGTTATTATGAGAATATAGGATATAAACATGAGTTTGACATTGTAATTGTGGTTTATCAAGTTCGGTGGTCCGACACTTATTCAAGAATGCCTCTCTAGTCAAGTATCCTAGGTTCTCTATGAGTTAGACACCTGTGTGCTCGGAGTTAGTCTCGGTTCAATGGTATCGTCAAGGTCTTCATAGTCTACCTGGACTCCCTTACTTCTTTGTGGTGAGTTGTACATTCGGTTAAGGGAAAGACGACGGGTGATGTGGTTAGCTTTACTTTTAGTCATTTGTTGTAACGCCCCAACACGGAATATCGGAGCGAAATTACAGTTATTAAATAGTGCAGAGTGAGAAAATAAATGACAAACCATTGCTCAATTGGAATAAGATCAAATAACTCCAATTTCATTAATAATCCACCAACTATCTATTACATCAATCCATCAGAGCCATAACTAGGGCCCAAAGTACTTTATTGAAATTCAAACTAATACATACTGACTTATTGACTAACTAACTACTACGCCATGATAGCTGATCGGGTCACTCATGAGCAACTTCCTCATCAGTCCCATCGTCGTGAGTGTGGTCATATCCATCCGACTCACCTGAACACATGAATAAACACGCAGGATGAGCGAATAACGCCCAGTAGGACTTAATATCTCATGAGAACAAGCATGCTTTAAATAATTAATGTCTTAAATGGCAGGTTAACGAAAGAGTATAGTCATGTAGAGCAAGTAACGATAGCAAGAGAGCAATAGCACTGGTATAGTGAAAATAGAACAATGATAACAATAATAGAATGGCCATGTAATGACAATAGCACTTGTATAGCACTTGAATAGATAGTACTTGAATAGATAGCACTTTGATTGTCAATGATTAATTGTTATAGTATTAAATGGCACTGGATGCAAGCCGCACATCTTGATCATGTAACCCTTGCAAGGAAATAGCACTCTTCGGGAGCTCTCCCTAGGACCAGACCGGGCCCTATTGCACTGGCATATAGCACTTGTTTATTATTTTTGACAATCAATTGTATGGCCAAATAGAGTACTAAGAAGAGATGAGAGTAATAGACGAAATAGATGAGAGTACAAAGTGAAAGTGAACAGATGAGAGTAACGAGATAGCAGATGAGATAAGAGTATAATAATAAAATAACGTTAAACCACGATAGTAACAGTTGCACAACATCAGGTCGGGTACCGACAGTCAGGTAGAAGTCTCCACCGCCCACTAGTCGTGCTATGAACACAGGCTAGATGGTCCGGCATGATCACGAGGTAAGAGAGAACACACTAAGGTCATTTGGATCGTACTAATCCCTAGGAGTGTAACGGGTTTTAGGGTACAACCAGCTCATCGGCTAAGGATGTGCGCCAAAGCCAAGAAGACTTATGGAGGCCTTGACAAGGATTCCCTAGTCCAGTCAAGAGTCTTCCCGGTGGAGAGGTGGTCCATGCCAAGAGAGTGTATAGAAAACTAAGGTCCGTCGTGCCTCGAGTGCTCGAACGTCGAGGGAAGCGGTAATGGTGTAAAAAACGCGCGAGTGAAACAAAGACAAGTGTAATTAATTAAATAGGGAATTTAGTAATTTATTTTGCTAAATTACCAGATACATTATTGAGTATTTAATAGAGTTTAATGGCAAACATGATGGTTAAGTGTGTGCAAGTGTAAGAAATCAAGAGAGCATAATGGATTGTGCACATAGCTTTTAAATTAATTAAATTTATAATATTATTACCCATGAATAATTATTCAGATCGAATTATTCATAACAATGGCTAAATAGCAATTAGAGCAGGGGTATATAAGCAAAACCAAGTTCTGGCCACGATAGTCAGGTCGAGACGTACAGGGGTGTCGCAATCAGGTCGCGACGCCAGTGACTGGCACGATCAGAGAGTTCAGGTCGCGGCCCACAAGGGTGTCGCGTTAAGGTTATCGCAACGCCCTTGCATGGCGCGTTCTGTTGAACTGGCGCTGAGGTGAACCGGTTCTAGTCGCGACATGTCGACCCGTTGTGATCAGATCGTGGCGGTTCTCCTTGTTGCGACCCCCTCCTGAGGTCGCGATGCATCAGGCTATCGCGATCTCAGAGGGTGGCCTGAGCCCAGAAAAAGGGTTTGCCCTTTGTTCCAGGTGGGCTCCTTCAATACTAATCACTTCAAAAATCGATATAAAATCACATAAAGCTCCAAAATTCATGAAATCAATTTTAAACGATTCTAAACATGTAGATCTATCACTGAGCATGATGAATTAGAAAACAAACACGTTTAGGACATGCTTTTAATAGGTTGAACTTCGGTAACCTAATCATGCACAGTCATGGATAAACGATTTAATTGAAAACGAACACACGATAGAAATTAGGGCAAATATGGGTGTTTGAAAGCTAGGATCATGTAGTATTTAAGAGAATAAATTCAGGGCATGGGATCATGTACAAACGAGGATTGAACACAAACATGATGGTTCAGGCACAACATGTTAACAGAAGTTTGGGCATTTAATTCGCCCTCTGGAAGAACGAAATAGAGCGAAATCAGAGGGCTTTCAAAGGGGATCATGAAGACTACCTAGGGTATTTTTTACACGGTTTAAGCTTGAGAGATTGCCTACCTTTCATTGAAGTAAAGAAAACCCTAGTTTGGAGACGAAAATAGAAAAATCCTCCTTGCTCCAAGCCTTCTCCTCCCTTGCTCCTTCGTCCACAGCCTTCTCCTTCATTCTCCAGAGCTCTAACAACAATCTAGGGGGTGATAGGGCCGAAATTGGGGTGTTTTGATGGCTAATAGAGTCCTTACTTCCTTAAGACTCCTTCCTTTCATAAAATTCCGAATTTTCCTTAATTATCACCTCCCTTTCTAGTATTTATCTCCCACTTAGGATGGGAAGGGAGCCAATTTTGTGGGTAATGGGTTAGGGTAAGGTAGGACTCCTTTTTAGGATATATATATGGCTTATTTAATACTTATCTTACCCCTTTTATTATTTACTATTATTTTAAATCCGAATTCCACCTAATTAGCTCCCATCATGTGTTGGACTCTCCACAATTTGGCCCACTCTATCATGTTTGGGCCACTAATATAACCCATTCCTAATTTTGGTTAATGGGCACTCATTTAATTCACTTAAATTCTATTTATTCCCTTTTTATTCTAATTAAATCTATTTATCTCAATTATTAAATTGAATATTTTATTTTATTTTGAATTTAAAAATCAAGGTTGCTACATCCTCCCACTCTTAAAAAGAATTTGGTCCCCAAATTCATATGATCGTGAGAGGAAGAGAGACTTACTGAATAATTTTGGGTAATTCCACCGTATTAATGCTTCGGGCTCCCACGTGGCTTCTTCGACTTCGTGATTTCTCCACAGTATCTTGACCACGGGTATAGATCGATTCCGAAGTTGTTGCATCTTTTTATCCAAGATCTTCACGGGTCTTTCTTCATAGGTCATATCTTTGTTCAAAATAATGTCATCATAGCTGATTACGTGTGACTGATCATACACGTACTTCCTCAGCATCGACACATGGAAAATATTATGCACTGTTGAGAACTTGGGAGGTAGTGCCAGTCGATACGCCACCTCACCAACTCTATCCAAGACCTCAAATGGACCTATGAATCTTGGTCTTTGCTTGCCTTTCATTCCAAACTTTGAAATCCACGGGTCGGGGATACTTTCAGCATCACGTGATCTCCAGTTTGAAATTCTAAATCTCTTCTTCTTTTATCACCATAGCTCTTCTGCATGGACTGAGCTATCTTAATCTTGTCTCTGATAATCTGTATATCCTTGCTAGTGGTCTGCACCATATCGGGTCCCAACCACTGTTGTTCACCCACTTTGTTCCAGTATACAGGCGATCTGCAACTTCTGCCGTACAATTCGATCAGGGATAGCTGCTCATTCCAATAGCCTTCAAAATCTATAGTGCAGGCACGTAGCATGTCTTCCACTATTTGATTTGTCCTTTCTATCTGTCCATCTATCTGTGGGTGGAAGGCAGTGCTGAAATTGAGTTTCATGCCCAATGCAGTTTGAAGTCCCTTCCAGAATCTAGAAGTGAATCTGGGGTCACAGTATGAGACTATAGATACGGGGACTCCATGTAGTCTTACTATTTCTTTCACATACAAGGCTGCTAACATGTGACGGAACGCCTCGTCCAAGCCCGTTAAACCAGTAACGTGCCTGACCCGAGTCCGTTTCCCATGAACGGGCCGAAGTCTCACAAGGGATACCACACACTAGTCTGTGAAAACACAAAGGAACACACCATTGCATTTATAATATACAAGGTTTTACATAGCCAACTTCAAAAGAAATAAAAGAAAGTGCACAAGCCTGGGGCATACCCCGAGGTACAACAGGTACAACTGAAGAAAGAAAAACTACACTGCTGAAGGCGCTGGGTCAACACCGCTATGTCGCGGCTCCGAACTGGACGACGGTAGAGAAACCTCCTCCTTGCCCTCGCCTGTGGGGAGTAGGGGTAAGCCTCGCTAGTCACTGGCTCAGTAGGGAACTCCCCCAACACCGAGCAAACCAAAAACAAGTACCGAAAATAGTAAACTATGCTAGCAATTTATAGCACAACTAAACAGGATATTAAAACTATAAACAAACTCACCGTTAGCCGACTACATAAAATAGTTGTAATAAATAAACAAAAAAACTCCAACACGTGTATGAGCTATGGTAGAGACCACCACACTCGAGCCACGTAGACTGGTTTGCGACACCAGCAACAGACTCGGACAAACTAACATAGGTCTACCTCTCAGTCTCGCAGCCATGGACGGAAGGTCCAGTTGCCGCTCCACGTGAAAAAGACAAGCAACTGTGGAGACCAACTAAACACCACCACTTGCGGACCACACGGTCGCAGGCCCATGCCTGGCACCTCTAGAGACCCTGGCCTGGGCTCGCTAGAGTGAGGCACTGTAAAAGGACTAGTCGGGGACCAGTGTCGAAAACTGGTGTCCGTACCCCCAACTAAGAGCGTGCTACAAGTGACTAAAAACAAACTCAAGATTCACTGTCCCACTGTCGTCTTTCCCTCAGTCGGACGTACAACTCAAACTAAGGAGTGAGGGTGTCCAGGTCAGACGACACAGACCTCGACGGTACAGCACAAGTATCGGGACAAAGCCCCGAGCTAACAGCCTGGCTCACAGAGAACCTGGGGCACCCAACTAGAGAGGTAACCACGGTAGGCATCTACTACCTGACACGCACACAGAAACTGTTGGCCCTTTTGGGACGGCAGCAAGCAACCTAGAGGGGGGTGAATAGTTTTTTCTGAAATCTGAAATAGAATCTTAAACACAGAAAAAACACTTGAAAGCTTGGTTAGTTCAGTGTGATAGAGAGTGCAGTGCGGAAGCAAATAAACGATCACACAAGGACACAGGAGATTTATCCTGGTTCGGCCCTTCCCACATGGAAGTCCTACGTCCAGTCCCCAAGCAACTCTTGGGATTTCACTAACCAAGGGTACAGTCCCCCTTATGGACCTACAACACCCTGGATCCCCCACCAGGTCTTCTTCTCTTTCCGGGCAAGAAGGCAGCCCACTTCTCTTACAGGTCAAGAAGCCAACCTCCTGAACAAACCCCAGTGCGGTTCTGCTAGACACAAACCCCTAGCTGGGTTGACAACTGGTACAAACCCCAGTTAGGTTCTGCTAGACACAAACCCCTAGCTGGGTTATCTACTGTATACAGTCCTACAGCTGGACACAGATCTTTCTTAGAAAGATCAGACTGAGAGACCTTACAAGATGAACACTCATGTAAAGCTCACAGTCCCAACCTCCCCAGATATACATGAGCTCGGAGAGAAAACAGAAGAGAGAAAAGAAGGCTCGAATGCTTGAAAGCTGGAAGCTTGAGAGCTTGAAATGCTTCTTCTTGGCTCGGGCTCTTTCTCTCCTTTCCTTGAGTGTATGTGGCGTGAAGGTGCTTCTCACAGATGTACACTCCTTCAAAGATATTCAAGAAAAGGCTCTATCTTTCTTCAGCTATGCTCCTTCTTTTATATGAGCAGCTTGAATGGATCCGTTGAAGAGATCCGTTGGAGTTCTAGCCGTTGCTGATCTTTCTCTTCATTTGTCTTAATCAGACTCTGATGGTCTTCGATGTCTGTAAGCATAGAAGAGAGTGTTAGCATAAAAGAGTGTTTATGATAAACGATGCATGGTACTGTGCTTCTGCTAACATACTGAAAATAGAGGTCATATTTTTGACAAGACTCTGAAATATGCATGCAGCTTTTTGTCAGAAGATATTTGACTTTTTATTTAAGCGCCAAGCATATTTGAATATAAAAGCAATCTGTGTTTGAACAGAATCCATGAAGAAATCGTTATGAGCATGACTTATGAAATCGTTATGGGAACGATTTCTTAACAAATCGTTGTGCTCACTTAGCAAGTCGTTGCGCTCACTTATAGAATCGTTATGAGATCGATTTCTTACCAGATCAATGCGCTTTAAAGAAGAAATCGTTAAGCCACTTATCAAATCGTTATGGCATCGATTTCTTAACAAAACGTTATGGCTTCTAAAGAAATCGTTGCGAATACTTATGAAATCGTTCATCGCTTCTTGGAAAATCATTTCGGTCGCTTAAGGAATCGTTATGGGAACGACTTCTTATCAAATCAATACGCTCAAAGAAGAAATCGTTATGGCCACTTATCAAATCGTTATGGCATCGCTTCTTAGCAAATCGTTGTGGCTTCTAAAGAAATCGTTGCAATACTTATGAAATCGTTATGGCATCGACTTCTTAGCAAATCGTTGTGGCTTCTAAAGAAATCGTTGCGAATACTTATGAAATCGTATGGCATCGACTTCTTGGAAAATCATTTCGGTCACTTAAGGAATCGTATGGGAACGACTTCTTATCAAATCAATACCTCAAAGAGAAATCGTTATGGCCACTTATCAAATCGTTATGGCATCGACTTCTTGGAAAATCGTTGCGGCGCTTGATACTTTGGCACTTTAAACAGAAATCGATGTATATTGATTAAACATCGATTTTATCATTTAGTGCGCAAATATTGCATCAATGAAAGACTTAGCTTTTGCTATGAATTGATGCGACACAGATGAAACAAAAATATTCATTATGTTATCATCATAAGTTTTGTTATCACCAAAATACAAGGACAGCCATAGAGTGGTTCACAGAAACCACGTACGCACCACACAAACCATGTGAAACCTCACGTAAACCTCGTGTACTAATGGTCCACAACACGTGAACCACCTGCCTCGTGTGAACATTATGTCCACAGGCAAACTACTAGCTAGTTACGTAACCTGTGAGCTAGCCTCGTAAACCACGCGCTTCCCAGAGCGCCACAAGTGCCAATGCACCGCCCACTAACACTGAGCATACTGATAACGATAATCGGATAGTCACATGTGTAAACCATGCATAAACCATGCACAAACAAGGCCTCTTGGGCCAAGTCGCGACAACCCATTGGGTCGCCTTCAGAAGGCGTCGCCACGACATGACGCTTTCAGATCCAGAACGCAACCTACCTACATGTCGCCTCTTGATCCTTAACGTGACACATCGCTATGTCGCGTTCAGAACACGACATAGGACCCGTCGCCTTACCAGGCGGGAACCCTAATCCGGGCTCTCTCCATGACAGCCCATTTCCATAATACAAACCACCCTTAATTCTTCGTTTTCATGCTTTTGTGAATACCTAAGCATGCTATCTATTGTTAGAAACGCATTAAACTGATTGGAACCCAATCCCATGCGATTTACACCCTGAAAATAGGAAGAGTTCACCTACCTTCGCGAAGAACACGCTATACAATGATCTCCCGGTGTTTCCTCTGCTTCTCCCGGACTCCCTGCAGCGAGGACATGCCGAAGATGCCAAATCCCACGCGAATTCGCCAGAGCTTCCTCTCCCTGGCCGAGCAGAACCCCTGCACGGTCTCCTAGGCTGGGGTTATTTAAAAACTTGCTGTGGTTCGGAACGCGACGCATCGTGGCGTCGCGACCAAGTCGTGACGGACCTGAGCATCGCCTTCCCAATGCCCGCTGCCCTGAGCGCTACACGTGGCGCACATGCAGACGCTCAACGCACCTAGGCGGCCACATAAACGCGATGGCCACCTCTGTCGCGTTAAGAACGTGACAGACCTTCCTATCGCAATGACAGGCTGAGGAATCTAAGGTACTGTAAGCCCAAACTATCGGCCCAGTAAGCCCCAGAAACACATACACACATGACACACAAGCCACATTGGCCTCACATTGGCCACCACAAGCGCTAAACACACGATCCACGAGGATCTGAAAAATGCGCGACATTACATTACTATCATCTAAAAAGAAATTTCGTCCTCGAAATTCATAACATAATTTCACATACAATGTACACATACATTTACAAATACTATCATCTAAAAATATTTAAAACATTACTCAAACAAGTAAGGATATTCTTTAGCCATTTCGTCGGCTAACTCCCAGGTATCCTCACCACCCAGCCTATTCTCCCATCTGACTTTAACTAACTCAATTTCTTTATTTCACAACTTTTTCATCTTGCGATCAGTAATTTGTACCGGATATTCTGGCATGGACATGTCCGGTCTCAAATCACTTCGTTGATAACTGATTATCTGCGCTGGGTCTTCAATACACTTCTTTAACATGGAGACATGAAAGATATCATGAACATTTGCAAAATCTGCTGGCAAATCTAGTCTATACGCTGTCTCCCCTATTCTTTCTAACACTTGGAAGGGTCCCACATATCTCGGACTTAGCTTTCCCTTCTTACTGAACCTTACTATACCTTTGCTAGGAGAAATTTTCAGAAAAACATAATCTCTAACTTCAAATTGAAGTGGCCTTCTCCGATTATCAGCATAACTTTTCTGCCTACTCTGAGCTGTTTGCAATTTTTCCTTAATAAACTTCACCAACTCTGTAGTTTGCTAAACTAATTCAGGGCCCACTAATTGCCTCTCTCCCACTTCATGTCAATTTAAAGGTGTTCTACATGGCCTTCCATATAAAGCTTCATACGGTGCCATTCCAAGGCTGGTATGGTAACTATTATTATAAGCAAATTCCACCACACCCAAATGATGCTCCCAGCTACCACCCCAAACTAAACAACAAGCTCGCAACATATCTTCAATCGTCTGGATAGTCCTTTCTGTTTGACCATCCATCTGCGGGTGGTAAGCTGAGCTATACCTCAACTCAGTACCTACAACTCTCTGCAAGCTCCTCTAAAAACCTGAAGTAAATCTGAGATCTCTATCAGATACAATTGACTTTGGAACACCATGAAGTGGAATAATTCTATCAGCATACACTTTTGCTAATTTATCCACTGGCCAAGACATACTTACTGGCACTAATCTGCACACTTTAGTCAGTCTATCCACAAACACCCATATTCCATTATGACCTGATGCTGTTCTCGGTAAGCCTGCCACGAAATCCATAGCAATATCATCCCACTTCCACTGTGGAATAGGTAACGGCTGCAATAGACCTCTAGGCTTCTGATGCTCTGTCTTAATTTGCTGACACACAGCACATCTTGAAACAAACTCAGCTATTTCCTTTTTCATATGAGGCCACCAGAAATACTTTCTCAGATCCTGGTACATCTTGGTACTGTTTGGATGAATAGTGTACCGGGATTTATGAGCCTCTTCTAATACTATTTGCTTCACTTCTCTTTCTATTGGTACAAATAACCTACTTCTGAGCCTGACCACACAATTATCATCAAGGGTAACTCCTTCCATTTTCACAATTTCGGCTAAATTTGCATATGTTTTCTGAGCTTCAACAATCTGCCAATACAAAGACGGCTCTACAGTACTACTGGCTAGTAATGCCCGTCACTGACTGCTTGGCACGTACAAGAAGTTCTCTGTTATCTCCTCATACAACTTCCATTCTTTAATCATCATATGACTTATATAAGCCTTCCTGCTTAAGGCATCAGCAACAACATTGGCCTTACCCGGATGGTAAGCCAAACTAAAATCATAATCCTTCAAATATTCCACCCATCTACGCTGGTGAAAATTTAAATCCTTCTGAGAGAAGATATACTTTAAACTTTTATGATCTATAAAAATTTCAAATCTTTCGCCATACAAATAATGCCTCCACATTTTCAAAGCAAACACAACTGCTGTCAATTCTAAATCATGGGTGGGATAATTCTTTTCTGCTGGCTTCAATTGCCTGGACTCATAAGCTATCACTTTGCCATGCTGCATTAACACTGCGCCCAGCCCTCTTCTAGATGCATCTGTATACACAACAAATCCACCAGTTCCCGCCGGTAGTGTCAATATCGGTGCGGTAGTAAGCCTTTTCTTTAATTCCATAAAACTCCTCTGACACTCTCCGGACCACACAAATGGTACACCCTTCCTAGTCAGTCTAGTCATGGGTGCCGCAATCTTAGAAAAATCTTGTATAAAGCGCCTATAATAGCCTGCCAGCCCCAAGAAGCTTCTAATCTCTGTAATTGTCTTAGGCACTTCCCACTTCATTACAACTTCTACCTTGCTTGGATCAACCGCCACTCTATCTGCCGAGATAACATGACCCAAAAATTGAATTTCCTTCAACCAGAACTCACAATTACTAAATTTAGAAAACAACTGGTTATCTCTTAATAACTGAAGAGTAAACCTCAAATGAGCAGCATGCTCCTCTTCAGAGGCTGAATAAATCAGAATATCATCTATAAAGACCAAAATAAATTGGTCCAAGTACAGATGAAAAATTATGTTCATCAGATCCATGAAAACCCCAGGAGCATTGGTCAGCCCAACGGCATAACCACAAATTCATAGTGACCATATCTAGTCCTGAAAGCTGTTTTATCTATATCCTCCTCTCTAATTCTCAATTGATGGTACCCTGACCTCAAGTCAATTTTAGAAAACACCTTGGCTGACTGCAATTAGTCAAACAAATCATCTATTCTTGGCAATGGGTACTTATTCTTAATGGTCACATCATTCAACTTTCTATAGTTAATACACATTCGAAAGCTTCCATCCTTCTTTTTCACAAATAGCACTGGTGCTCCCCACGGGGAGTGACTCGGCCTAATAAACCCTTTTTCTAGCAATTCTTCCAATTGCTTCTTCAACTCTTTAAGCTCTGCCAGTGCCATCCGATAGGGTGCTTTAGAAATCGGCATGGTACCCGGCAACAACTCAACAGTAAAGTCCACCTCTCTGTGTGGAGCTAAACCAGGCAACTCATCTGGAAACACATCTGCAAATTCCCTAACCATGGGAACTGCCTCAACTGACTTATTAGTTTCTACCAAACTTACAGAAGCTAGATAAGCCACACACCCCGCATTAATCAATCTTCTAGCTCTAATTGCAGAAATTATAAACTTAGAAGCACAAAAAGGCATACCTTGATATTCAAATACAAAACCCTCGGGGTGACAAAACCTGATCATTTTCTTCCTGCAATCTAGCATAGCTCCATAGGCCTCAAGCCAATCCATTCCCAAGATAATATCATAATCAGTCAACTGTAAAGCATATAACCGACCTGGCATCTGGTTCCCTCCAAACACAACTGGAGCCTCATCTATATAACACGAGGTGAGCATAAACTCACCAGAGGGAACCTCCACCACTAATTCACATGATTTTTCTTCTAAACGATGAGCCATACTATCTAGAAATTCTTCAGAAATAAATAAATGTGAGGCACCTGAATCAAATAAAACTTTTGCTGAATATTCATAAATGGGGATAGTACCTTCTATCATATTCGATGCCTCTGCCTGGGCACAGGTGATAGCCATAACCCGGCCTCTACCTCTCTCCGGTAATGCTCCTCTGCCATGACCTGCCGGTGGCTGCTGAGACTGCTGCGGCTGCTGAAAAGCTCTACCATAACCATATTCCCTCGGATAGGGACAATTACGGATCAAATGCCCCGGCTGATTGCAGTTAAAACACCTGTAGCCTGGTGGAAGGATAGGCTGCCTGGCGGTACTTTGCTGCGATTCTTCCACCTCCGGCTTACCACGACCCTGCTGAATTTGCTGACGACCTCCCCATCCACTTCCTTTACCTTTAAATGCTTGCTTTAATTTCTGGCCCCACTTACCAAAACCATATGAGGAAGGTCCTGTTGATTCTTTACCCTTACTAACACCTGCTGACTGCTGGGGTAGCTGGAAACTTCCCGAACCTGACTCGCCCAGCTGACGAGTCCGAACTGCTCTTTCCAGAGTAGCTGCTCTCTGGGCTACTTCTTCAACTGTTCTACACATTAATGGTATTATTGCAGTCTGCAATTCTAGCCTCAAACCACGGATAAAATATTCAACCATCATAGCATTATCCGTGACAACATAGGGTGCATACCTGCTCAGTTGCACCCGCTCAGTGCCATGAACCACATCTGATATTCCAAAACCGAAGTCCCACCTTGCTGTAAAGTCCTGAACTGCTCCCTTTTTGCCTGTTGCACTTGAAGAGGAAAGAATGTATCATTAAACACTTCAAGAAATTTAGGCCAGGTAATACCACCCTCTATTCTTCCTGCAAAGGTGGTCTGCATCTTCAGACGCCACCATTCCTGTGCAAATCCCCTTAACTGAAAAGTAGCCAACACAACTCTGTCCGCTGTCAGACACCTCATGGTCATAAAGACCCTCTCAATCTCATGAATCCAGTGCTCTGCTGTGTCTGGATTCGGCCCACCAGAGTAGGTAGGCGGCTGCAACCTCAAAAACCTTTCAACTTGCACCACTGGCTCTTCTACCGCAATCACGGGTGCTGATGGTGGTACTGGTGCCACAAAAGGTACTTCCACCCCTGGCGGTGGTGGAACTGGGGCCACAGGTACCGCCTCCCCGGTCACTGGTGGTACCGGTGCCTGCTGATCCATCCTCATCTGAATTTCGGTGAGGCCCTCCCAAATCCTTTCTATCATCCGCTGAGTCGACTCCTCAGGGTCATCTCCTCCACCACCCTAGTCTCTTCTATCAGCCATTACAACAGCCTGCACACATAACAAGCCAACCATAGGAAAAACAACAAGTCATTACAAAACCTAGGCCAGCTACCAGCAGTGTATCTAGAAAAAGATATGGCTGTCTAACTTCTTAATTCCTTTATATTCACACGGACCTTGCCCTGATACCAACTGTGATGGAACGCCTCGTCCAAGCCCGTTAAATCAGTAACGTGCCTGACCCGAGTCTGTCTCCCGCGAACGGGCCGAAGCCTCGCAAGGGATACCACACACTAGTCCGTGAAAACACAAAGGAACACACCATTGCATTTATAATATACAAGGTTTTACATAGCCAACTTCAAAAGAAATAAAAGAAAGTACACAAGCCTGGGGCATACCCCGAGGTACAACTGAAGAAAGAAAAGCTACACTGCTGGAGGCGCTGGGCCAACACCGCTACGTCGCAGCTCCAAACTGGACGACGGTAGAGAAACCTCCTCCTCGCCCTCGCCTGTGGGGAGTAGGGGTGAGCCTCTCTAGTCACTGGCTCAGTAGGGAACTCCCCCAACACCGAGTAAACCAAAAACAAGTACCGAAAATAGTAAACTATGCTAGCAATTTATAGCACAACTAAACAGGATATTAAAACTATAAACAAACTCACCACTAGCCGACTGCATAAAACAGCTGTAATAAATAAACGGCAAAACTCCAACACGTGTACGAGCTACGGTAGAGACCGCCACACTCGAGCCACATAGACTGGTTCGCGACACCAGCAACAGACTCGGACAAACTAACACAGGTCTACCTCTCAGTCTCGAAGCCACAGACGGAAGGTCCAGCTGCCGCTCCACGTGAAAAAGGCAAGAAACTGTGGAGACCAACTAAACACCACCACCTGCGGACCACACGGTTGCAGGCCCATGCCTGGCACCTCTAGAGACCCTAGCCTGGGCTCGCTAGAGTGAGGCACTGGAAAAGGACTAGTCGGGGACCAGTGTTGTAAGACCCTCGAATTTCCGTCGCATTATTTGTGATTATGTGTGTATAATTGTGCTTGTGTATGTATGTACATATTTACGTACGCATTAATTAGTATAATTACGTGTGCCTGTGTTCATATTAAGTATAAATAATGTATGTATTGCATGCTGATAGTATGGATACGATACCATATGTATATTGCATGTATATATGCATGGTATGCTTGGTTTTCTGCATAATTTAGAGTTCTGGCCGAAGGCCCCTTGGCGTCAACCCCAGGCCGTTTAGGAGGTGTCAGCGTCCAGACATGGACGCCAACACTTATCCTAGCGTCTAGCGATGTGGACGCCAATCTCTCTGGCCTGCATGCGCAGCAGAGCTGCAAGCTTCTGAAGCAAGGCAAGCCAGCCATTGGGAGTTGTCCCCAACGGCTCTGAAGGCTGTCAAATCAGCCTGGTGAGTGGGAGAGAGACTCTCCTACAGGTTAAACCCGAAATGGCCTCTCCCCATATTCTCCCTTCACCTTGCAAGAGGAGAAAAGGAAAGAGAAAAACCTTAGAGAGAAAAGCTGTAAGAAACCTCACCTTAACACCCAAAAATCCGACCCCTTGGAGGTTGATCCGGCCATCTTCCCCGACAAGAAGGAAGCTGGAGCAAAGGAGAAGGCTTCCCCATCGACCCCTTGTTGTGGAGCTCATCCAAGAACCCGGAGAGGTGATCTTGGAGGCCCTTCTGCAACTTTCTTGGGACTGCCCAAGGAGGTCTTCACCGAGCCCTAGATCCCTTGGAGAAATTTTTGAAAGGCAAGTGACCTACCCATGATGTCCCCTTATGAGTCTAGGTCGGTTTTATGATTTTTGATCATTTTTCCTCGAGTCCTAGACCCTCCCATTCACCCAAGTTTCAGAGCTCGGGTCTGTGTTTTCTGCACAGACCTGATTTGACGGCAAGGTCCCTGGACGTCCAGATCATGCTTGGCGTCCATCGACCATGCCGCTGACTCTGAGTCAGCGGCCAGAGACTGCCGCCAAGTTCTTCTGGACAGAACAGTGAACTGTTATGCCCTTCCTTTACATTAATTTCGATATGGTTTCCGTGATGAGGATATATGGTAATCCTATACTCTATGTATATTGTAAATTGTGGTGTGTGGATGAATGTGTGTGTGATGGTCAATGTAGAAATATTATATCCCATGAATTGTGAGCATGACTTGTTAGTGATCTTGTTAAATTTATGTTCCATGAGTAGGATTAGACTGAATGCCTCAGTTTTTGTCAGTTCATGAAGATTATAGATCAGTAGTTGTATGCCCAATTTTGGTAAATGATCCATGCTTGTATGAGTTACAAATGAATTCGGTTCGATAAATAGAAAGACATGAAATGATGGTTTGTGGTGATTGATCTATAGATGTATGATTTAGGTAATTTTGCATTCTCAAATCATGCATATATTAGTAGCCTCTGTTAAAACAGTAAGTGGCAATTTGCAAGATTGTTTAAAACCCCATGTTAACTTAGGTTGTAATAGCATGTAAAATAAGTGTTTGATTTTCTGTAAATTCTATGTAGCTCAGAAAAATCTGAAAATTTGAGTGTATGATCTTGAACCCGAAAACAGCATGTGGTTAAAGTTTCAGGTCATTTGGACCAGTAAATAAGAAGTTATGTATTTTCATGTAAAAAAAATGTGATAATCTACGTGTGTTATCGTAATGTGATTAGTTATGGTTAAAATCAACATGATTAGTGTGTTTATATGTGTGTTAAACTCTTGAAACTCTGTAGTACCATGTTAGGAAAAACAGAGATATTCATGTGAGTGAGAAAGTGAATGTGATGAAAGTGTAAAATGTAAAACCATGTGTAAAACGGTAAATGTGTAAATGTGTAACTGTGCCAATGTGACACTACTTCCGTAGAGGGCAGTGGAGCTGTATCAGGGAAAAGTCCCCCTGAGAAATTCAGTGTGTTAAGTGACCCTAAGGGCATTAGGGAAATCCTGTGGAGGTACCAAACTTGGACTGGTTAGGGTGGAGACTTGTTCTCCCGGTCTGCGCAGTCCAAGAGTCGCCATTGGAATGCCTAGATGGCGTCTATGTGTAATGTGATGTGTATATGTCCTTATTTGGTGGTTTGGACTATGTGTCACGGCACCTAAAATGTGTAATGTGAAAAGTGTAATGTGTATGTGTCCATGTGTAAATGTGTAAGTGACAATGTGAATGTGTATGTGTAAAGTGAACCATGTGAAAGAGGGAATTCGTGTAAAGAAAATGTGAAACTCAAGATGTGAAAAATGTGTTATTGAAACCTATGTGAGACAAATCTGAAACCATGTGAATTCAGTAAATTCATGTTATTATCATCATGTTTAAATGTGCAAAGATGTCTAGAATCCATATTAGGGATAATTAGTGAACATGGGCACAAGATAGCATGACTGGTTGTTAACATGATATGTTTTATGCATTATTGTAGCTCTCATGCATAGGTTTTCAGCCATGAAACCATATGAAATCAGCAACCTAAAGCATGTGAAAAGGTTCATGTATGTGTTTAAAAACATGTAGGATCTATGCTAGTTGTGTTCCCCTTTCATGTATGTAAAATGTTCATGTCGGTAGCTCTCATGTTTAGTTTTTTTTTAAGATTAGAGTTCCATGAGTAAATTGAATAGAGAGCATGTGATAGGTGAATTTTTATTCTTTGAAATCTGAAAGCATGATTCATGTATAAATTTGTAAAACTTTCATGATAGGTTGAGACTTGAATTGACTAGCATGCTATGTGTTGTAAATTGTAAATGTGCATGTAGAAACCACTAGGACTTGTAAGTGTATATCATGAGTAGTGTTGCTTGCTGAGTCCTTGGACTCACTCCTTGCTTCGGCGTACAGGTGTAGTTGGTGACGTGGCACCTTTGGAGGAGGCAGCAGAGACGGACTCCGAGCGCGGAGATTAGCTAGAGTTGGGAGTTTCTTTGAGATTGTGTATTCCATAAGTATATAATTGAACATTGTATTAGAGTACTATGAAAAGAATGTAAAAGTGTGGACATTTGTATTTCCATTTCAGCAATTTAATTATGTGAACTCTTTAGTTCCTTTTATGTTAATTGCGAACTGCATGTATGTTTAATGTGGATGATGAATGAATGGAGACTGTTGTCTTTTACTTCCGCTACTCTGTTGTATATTCGCGTGTATCTCAGTTGTTTGTATCGTTTGGGTAAATGTTCCACTGTGACAGCACTCGCTATACCGACGTGGATTGGTATAACCGTACCGGTGTAACGAGGGCCGTCACAGAGATTGGTATCAGAGCGACTGGTTGAGATTACACATGATTAATTAAGTCATCATCCCCATTGCATGCTAAGTATGTCCACATGTGTAGAAAACACTAATAAGAAGTGAAAAATAGATAAGAAAATGTTAGAAAACTTAGTAACCTAGCTCTAATGGTGGCTGAAATTTTATTACAGCCATGGCTTCCCGTGGACGACGTGGAGGTGCCCCAGCTCGCGACAACGAGCAGAGGCGTGATGAGCAGGCGGAGCAATAGGCCCCGGCACCGCGAGGCCCTGTGCTTCCCCCACCACCGCCAGTGGATTATGGAGTCTTCATGCAAGGTCTGGTGCAAGCCATGCAGACGCAGGCTCACACCCAGGCAGCACTCCAGGCCCAGTTGGAGGCCCAGGTAGAATAATGAAACAACTAAGTAGTTTGCTATTTAAATTGCATGATATTGTGTTTATTGTATATTGTTATTGTTTAATGTAGCAGGCTTAGGCCCCAGCTCAGGACCATGGTGAACCTTCCATCATGGAGCGATTCAAGAGGATGGCCCCACCCTCTTTTAAGGGGGAGAGTGATCCGCTAATGGCAGAAAGCTGGATGAGGGAGACGGAGAAAATCTTCCGAGCTATCAGGTGTCCTGATGAGGACAAGGTGACACTAGCCACCTACATGCTACAGGTATGCTTTAGTTTATGCTTGTATGTTGCTTGTCAAGTTAGAATTTGTTAGTTGGTGCTTATGAAGAGGTATTGCAGGAGAGAGCTGATGTATGGTGGTCCTCCCTACTGCATACGCGCTTTGAGGACGGAGCAGTAGATGTGGCGTGGGATGCGTTCGTGAGACTCTTCCGAGCCAAGTTCGTCCCAGAGCATATCCAGGACAAGATGGAGCAAGAATTCCTTTCCCTGACGCAAGGATCAATGACCGTCCTGGAATATGAGGCAAGGTTTTCTGAACTTTCTAAATATGCACCGCATATAGTAGAGGATGAGCGCAGGAAGACCAAGAAGTTTGTGATGGGTCTCAAACCATCACTGAGGACGAGACTCGTGGCGTTCAACCACCGCACGCTAGACGAGGCCCTCAGCGCAGCCTGCAGACAGGAGGGAGAAATGGAGCAGTATCTGGAGGAGAAGAAGGCTTCGCAGAAGAGGCCGGCAGCGACTTTCCAGCGACAGGATAAGAGGAAAACGGTGTACCAGACACCGCAGAAACCAATGACAGTCAGCAACTCTCAGGTACCCTCTGTACGTTCCTCCGGTGCGAAGAAAGAGTGTCCCCATTGTGGGAAGACACATGGTGGGTCCAAGTGTTGGTTAGTTGCGGGTAGATGCTTAAAGTGTGGGAGCAGCGACCACAAGATCAAGGACTGCCCAAGACTCCAGCAGGGAGTTCAGCGTGGAGCGCCAGTACCAGCAGTAGCGGCAGCCGCGCCAGCTACAAGACGACCAGGAAGGCCTCGAGCCCTAGCTCGAGTGTTTGCGTTAGTTCGTGAGGACGCCGAGCAGGCGGAGCATGTCGAAGGGTACGGTTTTACTTTTCGGTGTGCACGCTCAGGTTTTGTTTGATACGGGTGCTACTCACTCGTTCATTTCTGAGCGGTTCGCTAGGCAGTTAGCCCTAGAGTTAGGCATAGAGTCTGAGGAGTTAGAGGTCCCTTTGTCTGTGCACACCCCTGCGGGTACGGTATCGACTAGGAAGTGCATTCCGTCGTTACCCGTGTGCATTGAGGATAGATTCCTAGATGGTGTTTCTTCTTGCTAAAGATGAAGGACTATGATTGTATCCTTGGTCTGGATTGGCTAGAGGAGCACTATGCGTTAGTGGATTGTCGTAGGAAGAAGATTGTTTTCCGCATTCCTGGTGAGGACGAGTTCTCTCATCCCTTGCCAAAGAACTTAGCGGGAAAGTTAGTTATCTCTGCCATGAAGGCGATGCGCATGGTGAACAAGGGTTGTGACGCATTTCTTGCCAGCGTTATGCTAGTACCCGATGCTGGTTCGTCACTGACTCTTGCAGAGATCGATGTGGTGCAGGAATTTCCAGATGTCTTTCCTGATGACTTGTCTGGATTGCCACCGGATAGGGAGATAGAGTTCACTATAGAGTTGCTTCCAGGCACCTCTCCTACCTCGAAGGCCCCATATCGGATGGCCCCTGTAGACTTAGCCGAGTTGAGGAAGCAATTGCAAGAATTGCTCGATAAGGATTTATTCGCCCTAGTGTTTCCCCTTGGGGCACCTGTATTATTCGTTAAGAAGAAAGACGGGTCACTTCGGTTGTGTATTGATTATAGGAAGTTGAACCAAGTGACTGTGAAGAACATGTATCCCTTACCTCGGATTGATGATCTGTTTGACCAGTTGCGAGAGGCATCAGTCTTTTCCAAGATTGACTTGCGATCTGGTTATCATCAGTTGAGGATTAGGAGTGAGGATGTGTCCAAGATGGCATTTAAAACCCGTTATGGACATTATGAGTTTTTGGTCCTTCCTTTCGGATTGACTAACGCCCCTGCAACGTTCATGAATCTCATGAACCGGGTGTTTAGTCCGTATCTAGATAGCTTTGTTGTTGTGTTTATTGATGACGTGTTGGTCTATTCTCCGGATGAGGCCACACATCGTCAGCATTTGAGGTTAGTCTTAGAGTTCTCCGTGAGCACAAGCTGTATGCGAAGTTCAGCAAGTGCGAGTTCTGGTTGCGCGAGGTTCATTTTCTCGGGCATGTTATCTCCGGCGCTGGTGTAGCTGTTGATCCAGCAAAGGTCCAGGCAGTTATGGATTGGGAGATTCCCAGGACCCCTTCGAGATTCGTAGTTTCCTTGGGTTAGCTGGTTATTATCGGCGATTCATTGAGGGTTTCTCATCCATCACCGCCCCTTTGACAAAGCTGACCAGAAAGGGTGAGAAGTTCGTGTGGTCTGAGGCATGTAAGCGTAGCTTTCAGCTATTGAAGGCTAAGCTTACTTCTGCTCCGGTATTGGTATTGCCCTTGTCTAGAGGGCTTTGCCATTTATACGAATGCATCTCAGATTGGTTTAGGCTGTGTGCTCATGCAGCAAGAGAGGGTAGTGGCTTATGCTTCTCGTCAGTTGAAGGAGCATGAGAGGAACTATCCGACTCATGATTTAGAGCTCGCAGCTGTGGTTCATGCACTAAAGATCTTGAGGCACTATCTTTATGGTGTCAGATTTGAGGTGTTTACCGACCACAAGAGCTTGAAGTATCTTTTCCTCCCAAAAGGAATTAAACCTGATGCAGAGAAGATGGATTGAGTTCTTTAAGGACTATGACTTCGACCTTCAGTATCATCCTGGAAAGGCGAACGTCGTAGCAGATGCTCTTAGTAGAAGAGAGTCTTCGCTCCAGCAGGATTGAAGATGTTGGAGGATGCATCGTGCTCTATGATCGAGTTAGAGCCGTCGTTGTGTCAGGCTTTTGTAGCTCAGCTATCCCTCAGATCCTCAGTCTTGGATGAGGTGATTGAGCAGCAGAAAGCCGATCTAGATTGTTAGAATTAGTGGGTAAGGCGGGCATTGCTCGTGATGAGGACTGTGTGATTAGATTTCAGCACCGTGTTTGTGTCCCCTGTGGTAGATGTCTGTGAGCATGTGTTAGCGGAGGCTCATAGATTGCGATTCTCTATTCATCCGGTAACACTAAGATGTATCAAGACCTGAAGAGATCATTTTGGTGGTCCGACATGAAGAAGATGTTGCGGATTATGTGTCTAGATGCCTAGTATGTCAGCAGGTGAAAGCCGAGCGGCAGCGACCATCCGGCCTTATGCAGAGGATGGATATCCCCGTATGGAAATGGGAAGCTGTCACTATGGATTTCGTATCGGGTTTGCCTCGATCTAGAAGGGGCAATGACTCGATTTGGGTAGTTGTCGATAGATTCTCGAAGACTGCACATTTCTTGCCTATGAAGAAGAAGCAGTCAGTGGAGAGTTTAGCTAAAATGTATGTTAGCGGTATCATTAGATTGCATGGTGTGCCGAAGTCGATCATTTCGGATCGAGATCCGAGATTTACTTCGAGATTGTGGAAGGGTCTTCAGGATGCGTTAGGTTCGGAGCTTAAGCTCAGTTCGGCGTTTCATCCCCAGACCGATGGACATTCCGAGAGGACTATCCAAACGCTCGAGGATATGTTGAGAGCGTGTGTTCTGGATTGGAAGGATGATTGGGAGCGTCATTTACCTCTTGTGGAGTTCGCATACAACACAGCTTTCATGCTAGTATCGGTATGGCTCCATTCGAGGCGTTGTATGGTAGGCCCTGCAGATCTCCTTTATGTTGGGAGGAGACTGGTGATAGGCAGTTGATCGGACCAGAGTTAGTTCAGGAAACTTCGGATAAGATTCAGCTTATCAGGAGAGGCTTGTTGCGGCACAGGATAGGCAGAAGAGTTATGCCGACAACAGGAGAAAGGATTTGGAGTTCGAGGTTGGCGATCATGTCTTCTTGAAGATATCGCCTACTCGAGGTGTTGTCAGATTTGGCAGGCATAGCAAGCTAAGCCCTAGTTTCATTGGCCCATATGAGATTCTCAGACGTTTGGGCAACGTGGCGTACGAGCTAGCATTACCCCCAGCTTTGGCTAGCGTTCACCCGGTATTCCACGTATCTATGCTCAGGAAGTATGTCCGAGATCCGTCTCATGTGATTAGTCATGAGCCCGTGGAGATCCAGCCAGATCTTTCGTATGACGAGCAACCAGTAGCCATTCTTGACCGGAAGGTTCAATCTCCGGAAAAGAGTATCGCGTCGGTGAAAGTTCAATGGCGGAACTTCTCACGTGAGGAGGCTACGTGGGAGCTTGAGGATGCGATGAAGAAGAAATATCCCCTTTTGTTTGAGTAGTGTTGTTCTAACTTCGAGGACGAAGTTTCTTTAAGGGGGAGAGGGTGTAAGACCCTCGAATTTCCGTCGCATTATTTGTGATTATGTGTGTATAATTGTGCTTGTATATGTATGTACATATTTACGTACGCATTAATTAGTATAATTACGTGTGCCTGTGTTCATATTAAGTATAAATAATGTATGTATTGCATGATGATAGTATGGATACGATACCATATGTATATTGCATGTATATATGCATGGTATGCTTGGTTTTCTGCATAATTAGAGTTCTGGCCGAAGGCCCCTTGGCGTCAACCCCAGGCCGTTTAGGAGGTGTCACGTCCAGACATGGACGCCAACACTTATCCTGGCGTCCAGCGATGTGGACGCCAATCTCTCTGGCCTGCATGCGCAGCAGAGCTGCAAGCTTCTGAAGCAAGGCAAGCCAGCCATTGGGGGTTGTCCCAACGGCTCTGAAGGCTGTCAAATCAGCCTGGTGAGTGGGAGAGAGACTCTCCTACAGGTAAACCCAAAATGGCCTCTCCCCATCTTCTCCCTTCACCTTGCAAGAGGAGAAAAGGAAAGAGAAAAACCTTAGAGAGAAAAGCTATGAGAAAACCTCACCTTAAACCCAAAAATCCGACCCCTTGGAGGTTGATCCGGCCATCTCCCCAACAAGAAGGAAGCTGGAGCAAAGGAGAAGGCTTCCCCATCGACCCCTTGCTGTGGAGCTCATCCAAGAACCCGGAGAAAGGTGATCTTGGAGGCCCTTCTGCAACTTTCTTGGGACTGCCCAAGGAGGTCTTCATCGAGCCCTAGATCCCTTGGAGAAATTTTTGAAAGGCAAGTGACCTACCCATGATGTCCCCTTATGAGTCTAGGTCGGTTTTATGATTTTTGATCATTTTTCCTCGAGTCCTAGACCCTCCCATTCACCCAGTTTCAAAGCTCGGGTTTGTGTTTTCTGCACAGACCTGATTCGACGGCAAGGTCCCTGGACGTCCAGATCATGCTTGGCGTCCATCGACCATGCCGCTGACTCTGAGTCAGCGGCCAGAGACTGCCGCCAAGTTCTTCTGGACAGAACAGTGAACTGTTCTGCCCTTCCTTTACATTAATTCGGTATGGTTTCCGTGATGAGGATATATGGTAATCCTATACTCTATGTATATTGTCAATTGTGGGTGTGGATGAATGTGGTGTGTGATGGTCAATGTAGGAAATATTATATCCCATGAATTGTAAGCATGACTTGTTAGTGATCTTGTTAAATTATGTTCATGAGTAGGATTAGACTGAATGCCTCAGTTTTTTTCAGTTCATGAAGATTAGTAGATCAATAGTTGTATGCCCAATTTTGGTAAAATGATCCATGCTTGTATGAGTTACAAATGAATTCGGTTCGATAAATAGAAGACATGAAATGATGGTTTGTGGTGATTGATCTATAGATGTATGATTTAGGGTAATTTTGCATTCTCAAATCATGCATATATTAGTAGCCTCTGTTAAAACAGTAAGTGGCAATTTGCAAGATGTGTAAAACCCCATGTTAACTTAGGTTGTGAATAGCATGTAAAATAAGTGTTTGATTTTCTGTAAATTCTATGTAGCTCAGAAAAATCTGAAAATTTGAGTGTATGATCTTGAACCCGAAAACAACATGTGGTTAAAGTTTTAGGTCATTTGGACAAGTAAATAAGAAGTTATGTATTTTCATGTAAAAAAAATGTGATAATCTACGTGTGTTATCGTTATGTGATTAGTTATGTTTAAAATCAACATGATTAGTGTGTTTATTGTGTGTTAAACTCTTGAAACTCTGTATTACCATGTTAGGAAAAACAGAGATATCATGTGAGTGAGAAAGTGAATGTGATGAAAAGTGTAAAATGTAAAACATGTGTAAAACGGTAAATGTGTAAATGTGTAACTGTGCCAATGTAACACTGCTTCCGTAGAGGGCAGTGGAGCTGTATCCGGGAAAAGTCCCCCTGAGAAAGTTCAGTGTGTTAAGTGACCCTAAGGGCATTAGGGGAAAATCCTGGAGGTGGACAAGTACCACTGGTTAGGGTGGAGACTTGTTCTCCCGGTCTGCGCAGTCCAAGAGTCGCCATTGGAATGCCTAGATGGCGTCTATGTGTAATGTGATGTGTATATGTTTTCTTTGGTGGTTGGACTATGTGTCACGGCACCTAAAATGTGTAATGTGAAAAGTGTAATGTGATGTGTCCATGTGTAAATGTGTAAGTGACAATGTGAATGTGTATGTGTAAAGTGAACCATGTGAAAGAGGGAATTGTGTAAAGAAAATGTGAAACTCAAGATGTGAAAAATGTGTTATTGAAACCTATGTGAGACAAATCTGAAACCATGTGAATCAGTAAGTTCATGTTATTATCATCATGTTTAAATGTGCAAGATGTCTAGAATCCATGTTAGGGATAATAGTGAACATGGGCAAGATAGCATGACTGGTTGTTAACATGATATGTTTTATGCATTGTTGTAGCTCTCATGCATAGGTTTTCAGCCATGAAACCATATGAAATCAGCAACCTAAAGCATGTGAAAAGGTTCATGTATGTGTTAAAAACAAGTAGGATCCATGCTAGTTGTGTTCCCCTTTCATGTATGTAAAATGTTCATGTCGGTAGCTCTCATGTTTAGTTTTTTTTTAAAGATTAGAGTTCCATGAGTAAATTGAATAGAGAGCATGTGATAGGTGAATTTTTATTCTATGAAATCTGAAAGCATGATTCATGTGTAAAATTGTAAAACTTTCATGATAGGTTGAGACTTGAATTGACTAGCATGCTATGTGTTGTAAATTGTAAATGTGCATGTAGAAACCACTAGGACTTGTAAGTGTATATCGTGAGTGAGTAGTGTTGCTTGCTGAGTCCTTGGACTCACTCCTTGCTTCGGCGTACAGGTGTAGTTGGTGACGTGGCACCTTTGGAGGAGGCAGCAGAGACGGACTCCGAGCGCGGAGATTAGCTAGAGTTGGGAGTTTCTTTGAGATTGTGTATTCCATAAGTATGTAATTGAACATTGTATTAGAGTACTATGAAAAGAATGTAAAAGTGTGGACATTTGTATTTCCATTTCAGCAATTTAAATTATGTGAACTCTTTAGTTCCTTTTATGTTAATTGCGAACTGCATGTATGTTTAATGTGGATGATGAATGAATGGAGACTGTTGTCTTTTACTTCCGCTACTCTGTTGTATATTCGCGTGTATCTCAGCTGTTTGTATCGTTTGGGTAAATGTCCCACTGTGACAGCACTCGCTATACCGACGTGGGTTGGTATAACCGTACTGATGTAACGAGGGCCGTCACAAGTGTCGACAACTGGTGTCCGTACCCCCAACTAAGAGCGCGCTACAAGTGACTAAAAATAAACTCAAGAGTCACTGTCCCACTGTCGTCTTTCCCTCCGCCGGACGTACAACTCAAACTAAGGAGTGAGGGTGTCTAAGTCAGACAACACAGACCTCGACGGTACAGCACAAGTATTGGGACAAAGCCCCGAGCTAACAATTTGGCTCATAGAGAACCTGGGGCACCCAACTGGAGAGGTAACCACGGTAGGTGTCTACTACCTGACACGCACATAGAAACCACGTGCGCACCGCACAAACCACGTGAAACCTCACGGAAACCTTGTGTACTGACGGTCCACAACACGTGAACCACCTGCCTCATGTGAACATTATGTCCACAGGCAAACTACTAGCTAGTTACATAACCTGTGAGCTAGCCTCGTAAACCACACGCTTCTCAGAGCGCCACAAGTGCCAATGCACTGCCCACTAACACTGAGCATACCGATAACGATAATCGAATAGTCACATGCGTAAACCATGTGTAAACTATGCACAAACAGGGCCTCTCGGGCCAAGTCGCGAAAACAAATTGGGTCGCCTTCAGAAGGCGTCGCCACGACATGTCGCTTTCAGATCCAGAACGCGACCTACCTACATGTCGCCTCTTGATCCTTAACGCGACACATCGCTGTGTCACGTTCAGAACGCGACATAGGGACCCGTCGCCTTACCAGGCGGGATCCCTAATCCAGGCTCTCTCCATGACAACCCATTTCCATAATACAAACCACCCTTAATTCTTTGTTTTCATGCTTTTGTGAATACCTAAGCATGCTATCTATTGTTAGAAATGCATTAAACTGATTGGAACCCAATCCCATGCAATTTACACCCTAAAAATAGGAAGAGTTCACCTACCTTCGTGAAGAACACGCTATACACCGATCTCCTGGTGTTTCCCCTGCTTCTCCCGGACTCCCTGCAGCGAGGACACGCCGAAGACGCCAAATCCCACACAAATTTGCCAGAGCTTCCTCCCCCTGGCAGAGCAGAACCCCTGTGCGTTCTGCTTGGCTGGGGTTATTTAAAAACCTGCTGCGGTTCGGAACGCGACGCATCGTGGCATCGCGAGCAAGTCGCGACGGACCTGAGCGTCGCCTTCCCAACGCCCGCTGCCCTGAACGCTACACGTGGCGCACATGCAGATGCTCAACGCACCTAGGCGGCCACATAAACGTGATGGCCACCTCTGTCGCATTAAGAACGCGACAGACCTTCTTGTCATGATGACAGGCTGAGGAATCTAGGGTACTGTAAGCCCAAACTATCGACCCAATAAGCCCCAGAAACACACACACACACACGACACACAAGCCACATTGGCCTCACATTGGCCACCACAAGTGCTAAACACACGATCCACAAAGATCCGAAAAATGCACGACGTACATAACCACATCCACACTCCATGTACTTTTGATTGCCAAGAATGTGCGGACTTAGTTAAACGGTCCACAATAACCCATATAGCATCGAGTCCACCACGAGTTCGGGGTAATCCCATGATGAAATCCATTTTAATGCTTTCCCACTTCCATTCTGGTATGTCCAGGGGTCTAAGTACACCTGCAGGACGACGATGTTCTGCTTTTACCTGCTGACAGGTGAGGCAGTGCGCGGCATGCTCAGCCACCTCATGCTTTATGTTGGGCCACCAAAATGACCTTTTCATGTCTTGGTACATGTTGGTTACCCCTGGATGAATGATAACTTGGTCTTACGGGCTTCATCCATAAGCTTTCTCTTCAGCTCCTCATTGTCAGGCATACATGTCCTGGCTTGGAATAGTATTCTTCCATCCTCAGCGATGGAGAAGTTCGGCTTGTCAGCTATGGTCTCCCTGACTCTGACTAGGAATGGATCATTTTCCTGTTGATCTCTGATCTTGACAAAAATGTCGGGTTGAGCTCTAAGATTAGCCACTATCATCTTATCACTTCTCTTCTCAATGTTTAGATCCAGACTGGTGAATTTCTCAAGCAATGCATCTCGCCCATGACTAAGCAAGATAATGAAGCTACTGGATTCCTACTGAGTGCATCAGCTACCGTATTACCTTTTCTGGGTGATATTGGATATTGAAAT
>CM024764.1:50857441-50966158 GCA_014218235.1 Colocasia esculenta | reverse complement strand
AATTTCCAGATGTCTTTCCTGATGACTTGTCTGGATTGCCACCGGATAGGGAGATAGAGTTCACTATAGAGTTGCTTCCAGGCACCTCTCCTACCTCGAAGGCCCCATATCGGATGGCCCCTGTAGACTTAGCCGAGTTGAGGAAGCAATTGCAAGAATTGCTCGATAAGGGATTTATTCGCCCTAGTGTTTCCCCTTGGGGCGCACCTGTATTATTCGTTAAGAAGAAAGACGGGTCACTTCGTTGTGTATTGATTATAGGAAGTTGAACCAAGTGACTGTGAAGAACATGTATCCCTTACCTCGATTGATGATCTTTTGACCAGTTGCGAGAGGCATCAGTCTTTTCCAAGATTGACTTGCGATCTGGTTATCATCAGTTGAGGATTAGGAGTGAGGATGTGTCCAAGATGGCATTTAAAACCCGTTATGGACATTATGAGTTTTTGGTCCTTCCTTTCGGATTGACTAACGCCCCTGCAACGTTCATGAATCTCATGAACCGGGTGTTTAGTCCGTATCTAGATAGCTTTGTTGTTGTGTTTATTGATGACGTGTTGGTCTATTCTCCGGATGAGGCCACACATCGTCAGCATTTGAGGTTAGTCTTAGAGTTCTCCGTGAGCACAAGCTGTATGCGAAGTTCAGCAAGTGCGAGTTCTGGTTGCGCGAGGTTCATTTTCTCGGGCATGTTATCTCCGGCGCTGGTGTAGCTGTTGATCCAGCAAAGGTCCAGGCAGTTATGGATTGGGAGATTCCCAGGACCCCTTCGAGATTCGTAGTTTCCTTGGGTTAGCTGGTTATTATCGGCGATTCATTGAGGGTTTCTCATCCATCACCGCCCCTTTGACAAAGCTGACCAGAAAGGGTGAGAAGTTCGTGTGGTCTGAGGCATGTAAGCGTAGCTTTCAGCTATTGAAGGCTAAGCTTACTTCTGCTCCGGTATTGGTATTGCCCTTGTCTAGAGGGCTTTGCCATTTATACGAATGCATCTCAGATTGGTTTAGGCTGTGTGCTCATGCAGCAAGAGAGGGTAGTGGCTTATGCTTCTCGTCAGTTGAAGGAGCATGAGAGGAACTATCCGACTCATGATTTAGAGCTCGCAGCTGTGGTTCATGCACTAAAGATCTTGAGGCACTATCTTTATGGTGTCAGATTTGAGGTGTTTACCGACCACAAGAGCTTGAAGTATCTTTTCCTCCCAAAAGGAATTAAACCTGATGCAGAGAAGATGGATTGAGTTCTTTAAGGACTATGACTTCGACCTTCAGTATCATCCTGGAAAGGCGAACGTCGTAGCAGATGCTCTTAGTAGAAGAGAGTCTTCGCTCCAGCAGGATTGAAGATGTTGGAGGATGCATCGTGCTCTATGATCGAGTTAGAGCCGTCGTTGTGTCAGGCTTTTGTAGCTCAGCTATCCCTCAGATCCTCAGTCTTGGATGAGGTGATTGAGCAGCAGAAAGCCGATCTAGATTGTTAGAATTAGTGGGTAAGGCGGGCATTGCTCGTGATGAGGACTGTGTGATTAGATTTCAGCACCGTGTTTGTGTCCCCTGTGGTAGATGTCTGTGAGCATGTGTTAGCGGAGGCTCATAGATTGCGATTCTCTATTCATCCGGTAACACTAAGATGTATCAAGACCTGAAGAGATCATTTTGGTGGTCCGACATGAAGAAGATGTTGCGGATTATGTGTCTAGATGCCTAGTATGTCAGCAGGTGAAAGCCGAGCGGCAGCGACCATCCGGCCTTATGCAGAGGATGGATATCCCCGTATGGAAATGGGAAGCTGTCACTATGGATTTCGTATCGGGTTTGCCTCGATCTAGAAGGGGCAATGACTCGATTTGGGTAGTTGTCGATAGATTCTCGAAGACTGCACATTTCTTGCCTATGAAGAGAAGCAGTCAGTGGAGAGTTTAGCTAAAATGTATGTTAGCGGTATCATTAGATTGCATGGTGTGCCGAAGTCGATCATTTCGGATCGAGATCCGAGATTTACTTCGAGATTGTGGAAGGGTCTTCAGGATGCGTTAGGTTCGGAGCTTAAGCTCAGTTCGGCGTTTCATCCCCAGACCGATGGACATTCCGAGAGGACTATCCAAACGCTCGAGGATATGTTGAGAGCGTGTGTTCTGGATTGGAAGGATGATTGGGAGCGTCATTTACCTCTTGTGGAGTTCGCATACAACACAGCTTTCATGCTAGTATCGGTATGGCTCCATTCGAGGCGTTGTATGGTAGGCCCTGCAGATCTCCTTTATGTTGGGAGGAGACTGGTGATAGGCAGTTGATCGGACCAGAGTTAGTTCAGGAAACTTCGGATAAGATTCAGCTTATCAGGAGAGGCTTGTTGCGGCACAGGATAGGCAGAAGAGTTATGCCGACAACAGGAGAAAGGATTTGGAGTTCGAGGTTGGCGATCATGTCTTCTTGAAGATATCGCCTACTCGAGGTGTTGTCAGATTTGGCAGGCATAGCAAGCTAAGCCCTAGTTTCATTGGCCCATATGAGATTCTCAGACGTTTGGGCAACGTGGCGTACGAGCTAGCATTACCCCCAGCTTTGGCTAGCGTTCACCCGGTATTCCACGTATCTATGCTCAGGAAGTATGTCCGAGATCCGTCTCATGTGATTAGTCATGAGCCCGTGGAGATCCAGCCAGATCTTTCGTATGACGAGCAACCAGTAGCCATTCTTGACCGGAAGGTTCAATCTCCGGAAAAGAGTATCGCGTCGGTGAAAGTTCAATGGCGGAACTTCTCACGTGAGGAGGCTACGTGGGAGCTTGAGGATGCGATGAAGAAGAAATATCCCCTTTTGTTTGAGTAGTGTTGTTCTAACTTCGAGGACGAAGTTTCTTTAAGGGGAGAGGGTGTAAGACCCTCGAATTTCCGTCGCATTATTTGTGATTATGTGTGTATAATTGTGCTTGTATATGTATGTACATATTTACGTACGCATTAATTAGTATAATTACGTGTGCCTGTGTTCATATTAAGTATAAATAATGTATGTATTTCATGATGATAGTATGGATACGATACCATATGTATATGCATGTATATATGCATGGTATGCTTGGTTTTCTGCATATTTAGAGTTCTGGCCGAAGGCCCCTTGGCGTCAACCCCAGGCCGTTTAGGAGGGTCAGCGTCCAGACATGGACGCCAACACTTATCCTGGCGTCCAGCGATGTGGACGCCAATCTCTCTGGCCTGCATGCGCAGCAGAGCTGCAAGCTTCTGAAGCAAGGCAAGCCAGCCATTGGGGTTGTCCCCACGGCTCTGAAGGCTGTCAAATCAGCCTGGTGAGTGGGAGAGAGACTCTCCTACAGGTTAAACCCAAATGGCCTCTCCCCATCTTCTCCCTTCACCTTGCAAGAGGAGAAAAGGAAAGAGAAAACCTTAGAGAGAAAAGCTATGAGAAAACCTCACCTTAACACCCCAAAATCCGACCCCTTGGAGGTTGATCCGGCCATCTTCCCCAACAAGAAGGAAGCTGGAGCAAAGGAGAAGGCTTCCCCATCGACTCCTTGCTGTGGAGCTCATCCAAGAACCCGGAGAAAGGTGATCTTGGAGGCCCTTCTGCAACTTTCTTGGGACTGCCCAAGGAGGTCTTCATCGAGCCCTAGATCCCTTGGAGAAATTTTTGAAAGCAAGTGACCTACCCATGATGTCCCCTTATGAGTCTAGGTCGGTTTTATGATTTTGATCATTTTTCCTCGAGTCCTAGACCTCCCATTCACCCAAGTTTCAAAGCTCGGGTTTGTGTTTTCTGCACAGACCTGATTCGACGGCAAGGTCCCTGACGTCCAGATCATGCTTGGCGTCCATCGACCATGCCGCTGACTCTGAGTCAGCGGCCAGAGACTGCCGCCAAGTTCTTCTGGACAGAACAGTGAACTGTTCTGCCCTTCCTTTACATTAATTTCGGTATGGTTTCCGTGATGAGGATATATGTTAATCCTATACTCTATGTATATTGTCAATTGTGGTGTGTGGATGAATGTGGTGTGTGATGGTCAATGTAGGAAATATTATATCCCATGAATTGTAAGCATGACTTGTTAGTGATCTTGTTAAATTTATGTTCCATGAGTAGGATTAGACTGAATGCCTCAGTTTTTTTCAGTTCATGAAGATTAGTAGATCAATAGTTGTATGCCCAATTTTGGTAAAATGATCCATGCTTGTATGAGTTACAAATGAATTCGGTTCGATAAATAGAAGACATGAAATGATGGTTTGTGGTGATTGATCTATAGATGTATGATTTAGGGTAATTTTGCATTCTCAAATCATGCATATATTAGTAGCCTCTGTTAAAACAGTAAGTGGCAATTTGCAAGATGTGTTAAAACCCCATGTTAACTTAGGTGTGAATAGCATGTAAAATAAGTGTTTGATTTTCTGTAATTTCTATGTAGCTCAGAAAAATCTGAAAATTTGAGTGTATGATCTTGAACCCGAAAACACATGTGGTTAAAGTTTTAGGTCATTTGGACCAGTAATAAGAAGTTATGTATTTTCATGTAAAAAAAATGTGATAATCTACGTGTGTTATCGTAATGTGATTAGTTATGGTTTAAAATCAACATGATTAGTGTGTTTATTGTGTGTTAACTCTTGAAACTCTGTATTACCATGTTAGGAAAAACAGAGATATTCATGTGAGTGAGAAAGTGAATGTGATGAAAAGTGTAAAATGTAAAACCATGTGTAAAACGGTAAATGTGTAAATGTGTAACTGTGCCAATGTAACACTGCTTCCGTAGAGGGCAGTGGAGCTGTATCCGGGAAAAGTCCCCCTGAGAAAGTTCAGTGTGTTAAGTGACCCTAAGGGCATTAGGGGAAAATCCTGGAGGTGGACAAGTACCACTGGTTAGGGTGGAGACTTGTTCTCCCGGTCTGCGCAGTCCAAGAGTCGCCATTGGAATGCCTAGATGGCGTCTATGTGTAATGTGATGTGTATATGTTCTTCTTTGGTGGTTTGGACTATGTGTCACGGCACCTAAAATGTGTAATGTGAAAAGTGTAATGTGTATGTGTCCATGTGTAAATGTGTAAGTGACAAGTGAATGTGTATGTGTAAAGTGAACCATGTGAAAGAGGGAATTCGTGTAAAGAAAATGTGAAACTCAAGATGTGAAAAATGTGTTATTGAAACCTATGTGAGACAAATCTGAACCATGTGAATTCAGTAAGTTCATGTTATTATCATCATGTTTAAATGTGCAAAGATGTCTAAATCCATGTTAGGGATAATTAGTGAACATGGGCACAAGATAGCATGACTGGTTGTTAACATGATATGTTTTATGCATTGTTGTAGCTCTCATGCATAGGTTTTCAGCCATGAACCATATGAATCAGCAACCTAAAGCATGTGAAAAGGTTCATGTATGTGTTTAAAAACAAGTAGGATCCATGCTAGTTTGTTCCCCTTTCATGTATGTAAAATGTTCATGTCGGTAGCTCTCATGTTTAGTTTTTTTTTTAAAGATTAGAGTTCCATGAGTAAATTGAATAGAGAGCATGTGTCATATTTTTAGATTCATGATGACTGAAAATCTATTCGAAAGCTGATTCATGTGTAAAATTGTAAAACTTTCATGTAGGTTGAGACTTGAATTGACTAGCATGCTATGTGTTGTAAATTGTAAATGTGCATGTAGAAACCACTAGGACTTGTAAGTGTATATCGTGAGTAGTGTTGCTTGCTGAGTCCTTGGACTCACTCCTTGCTTCGGCGTACAGGTGTAGTTGGTGACGTGGCACCTTTGGAGGAGGCAGCAGAGACGGACTCCGAGCGCGGAGATTAGCTAGAGTTGGGAGTTTCTTTGAGATTGTGTATTCCATAAGTATGTAATTGAACATTGTATTAGAGTACTATGAAAAGAATGTAAAAGTGTGGACATTTGTATTTCCATTTCAGCAATTTAAATTATGTGAACTCTTTAGTTCCTTTTATGTTAATTGCGAACTGCATGTATGTTTAATGTGGATGATGAATGGAGACTGTTGTCTTTTACTTCCGCTACTCTGTTGTATTTCGCGTGTATCTCAGCTGTTGTATCGTTTGGGTAAATGTCCCACTGTGACAGCACTCGCTATACCCGACGTGGGTTGGTATAACCGTACTGATGTAACGAGGGCCGTCACAAGTGTCGACAACTGGTGTCCGTACCCCCAACTAAGAGCGCGCTACAAGTGACTAAAATAAACTCAAGAGTCACTGTCCCACTGTCGTCTTTCCCTCCGCCGGACGTACAACTCAAACTAAGGAGTGAGGGTGTCCAAGTCAGACAACACAGACCTCGACGGTACAGCACAAGTATGGGACAAAGCCCCGAGCTACAATTTGGCTCATAGACAACCTGGGGCACCCAACTGGAGAGGTAACCACGGTAGGTGTCTACTACCTGACACGCACATAGAAACCACGTGCGCACCGCACAAACCACGTGAAACCTCACGAAACCTTGTGTACTGACGGTCCACAACACGTGAACCACCTGCCTCATGTGAACATTATGTCCACAGGCAAACTACTAGCTAGTTACATAACCTGTGAGCTAGCCTCGTAAACCACACGCTTCTCAGAGCGCCACAAGTGCCAATGCACTGCCCACTAACACTGAGCATACCGATAACGATAATCGAATAGTCACATGCGTAAACCATGTGTAACTATGCACAAACAGGGCCTCTCGGGCCAAGTCGCGAAAACAAATTGGGTCGCCTTCAGAAGGCGTCGCCACGACATGTCGCTTTCAGATCCAGAACGCGACCTACCTACATGTCGCCTCTTGATCCTTAACGCGACACATCGCTGTGTCACGTTCAGAACGCGACATAGGGACCCGTCGCCTTACCAGGCGGGATCCCTAATCCAGGCTCTCTCCATGACAACCCATTTCCATAATACAAACCACCCTTAATTCTTTGTTTTCATGCTTTTGTGAATACCTAAGCATGCTATCTATTGTTAGAAATGCATTAAACTGATTGGAACCCAATCCCATGCAATTTACACCCTAAAAATAGGAAGTTCACCTACCTTCGTGAAGAACACGCTATACAGCGATCTCCTGGTGTTTCCCCTGCTTCTCCCGGACTCCCTGCAGCGAGGACACGCCGAAGACGCCAAATCCCACACAAATTTGCCAGAGCTTCCTCCCCCTGGCAGAGCAGAACCCCTGTGCGTTCTGCTTGGCTGGGGTTATTTAAAAACCTGCTGCGGTTCGGAACGCGACGCATCGTGGCATCGCGAGCAAGTCGCGACGGACCTGAGCGTCGCCTTCCCAACGCCCGCTGCCCTGAACGCTACACGTGGCGCACATGCAGATGCTCAACGCACCTAGGCGGCCACATAAACGTGATGGCCACCTCTGTCGCATTAAGAACGCGACAGACCTTCTTGTCATGATGACAGGCTGAGGAATCTAGGGTACTGTAAGCCCAAACTATCGACCCAATAAGCCCCAGAAACACACACACACACACGACACACAAGCCACATTGGCCTCACATTGGCCACCACAAGTGCTAAACACACGATCCACAAAGATCCGAAAAATGCACGACGTTACATAACACATCCACACTCCATGTACTTTTGATTGCCAAGAAATGTGCGGACTTAGTTAAACGGTCCACAATAACCCATATAGCATCGAGTCCACCACGAGTTCGGGGTAATCCCATGATGAAATCCATTTTAATGCTTTCCCACTTCCATTCTGGTATGTCCAGTGGTCTAAGTACACCTGTAGGACGACGATGTTCTGCTTTTACCTGCTGACAGGTGAGGCAGTGCGCGGCATGCTCAGCCACCTCATGCTTTATGTTGGCCACCAAAATGACCTTTTCATGTCTTGGTACATGTTGGTTACCCCTGGATGAATGATATACTTGGTCTTACGGGCTTCATCCATAAGCTTTCTCTTCAGCTCCTCATTGTCAGGCATACATGTCCTGGCTTGGAATAGTATTCTTCCATCCTCAGCGATGGAGAAGTTCGGCTTGTCAGCTATGGTCTCCCTGACTCTGACTAGGAATGGATCATTTTCCTGTTGATCTCTGATCTTGACAAAATGTCGGGTTGAGCTCTAAGATTAGCCACTATCATCTTATCACTTCTCTTCTCAATGTTTAGATCCAGACTGGTGAATTTCTCAAGCAATTGCATCTCGCCCATGACTAAGCAAGATAATGAAGCTACTGGATTCCTACTGAGTGCATCAGCTACCGTATTACCTTTTTCTGGGTGATATTGGATATTGAAATCAAAGCCCTTCAGATACTCCAGCCATCTACGTTGTCGCATATTAAGCTCCTTCTGAGAAAACAAGTATTTCAGACTCTTGTAGTCGGAGTAGACAATGAATTGTTCTTCATATAGGTAATGCCTCCATATCTTAAGTGCAAATACCACAGTAGCTAATTCTAAGTCATGGGCAGGATAATTGACTTCATGAGGCTTCAACTGCCTTGAAGAATATGCTATCACCTTTTCATTCTGCATTAACACACAGCTTAGACCGATTCCAGATGCATCATTGTAGACTGAGAATCCTTCGCCCTTGACTGGCAATGCAAGGACAGGTGCAGATGTCAACAATTACTTAAGTGTCTGAAACCTCTTCTCGCACTCCTTGCTCCAGACATAGGGATTCTCTTTCCGCATAAGGTGCGTAAGAGGTACAGCTATCTTGGAGAAGTCTTTTATGAACCGTCTGTAGTAACCAGCCAGTCCAAGAAAGCTTCTAATCTCGGTAACATTAGTCGGCCTTTTCCAGTTAAGTACAGCTTCAACCTTGGAAGGATCGACAACGATACCATCCTTGGAAATAACATGGCCTAGGAATGACACCTCCTTGAGCCAGAATTCACACTTGCTCAATTTGGCGTAGAGCTTGTTATCCCGCAAGATCTGCTGAGCGATCCTCAGATACCCTCATGCTCTTCCTTGGTCTTGGAGTATATGTGAATATCATCAATGAATACCACGACAAATTTGTCGAGGTAGGGCCGATATATGCTGTTCATCAGTTGCATAAAAGCTGCAGGAGCATTAGTTAGTCCAAAAGGCATGACTACAAATTCGTAATGACCGTACCTGCTCCTGAAAGCTGTTTTGTAGATGTCCGCATCTTTAATCCTCATCTGATGATATCCCGATCTAAGGTCAATCTTATAAAAATACTTTGCTCCTGATATCTCATCAAATAATTCATCAACTCGAGGCAGAGGGTACTTGTTCTTGATAGTGAGATTATTCAACTGCCTGTAGTCGATGCATAATCTCATAGATCCGTCCTTCTTCTTGACGAACAACACTGGTGCTCCCCAAGGAGAAGTACTTGGTCGGATAAAACCCTTTTCCAATAATTTCATCAATTGCTCTTTTAACTCTTTCAATTCGGCCGGGGACATCCTGTAGGGTTGGCGTGAAACCGGTGCTGCTCCAGGTATGAGATCAATTGAGAAATTGAAATCTCTTTCAGGTGGTATGCCTGGCAGCTCATCGAGAAACACATCGGGGTATTCTTGCACTATATGGATGTCGGATATCTTAGATGATTTCTTCTCAACCACAATTGTGGCGAGAAATGCCACACAACCCTTTCTTATCATGTTTTGTGCTTTAATAGCAGAGACGAGAGACAAGTGCCTCTTGTGTCTATGTCCCGTGAAGGTCAATTTAGGGAATTCACTAAAGGAAAATTTTCCTCTTCTACAATCCACGATAGCCCCATACGTGGATAGCCAATCGGCTCCCAATATGACATCGTAGCCCTCCATGGGCATACAGATCAAGTCTGCTCTCAGATTGAGTTCCCCAATCTTAACATCAACTAATGGAAAATATTTATTCAATTGAGCCTTTCCCCCCAGTGGTGTAGTAACAGGCAATTCAAATTCCATAGATGTAGGTTTTTCAGTTAATGTATCAGCAAATGCTTGTGATATAAATGAATGTGTTGCACCAGTGTCAAACAAAACAAATGCTGATTGAGAAAAGACCGATAGAGTACCTTCAACGACTCCACCCTCCTCGGTGGTTTCCACCTCTTGCAAGGCTTGCAGTCGGTCGGGCTTCCTCTGTCCCGCAAGACGCTTCTCATTCTCTTTTAGCATAGGGCAGTCGGGTATACGGTGCTCTCGACTACCACAACGAAAGCATGCGCCTACCTTCCTCCAACACTCCTCTGCAGTGTGACCCAGCTTATCGCAGTGTTTGCATCTAGGCTTGTTGTTCGGAGCAGTAGGGGTGGGGACTTTGGGCTTCCGCTCCTAGCTTGGCCCGTCAGTGATACTTAACGGCCTTTCCTTGCCATTAGTAGGCTTGCTCGGTGTTCCGGATGTCAGCTCCTTCTTTACCATCCTACCTTTGATGCGTTCGGTGAGTTCGGTCGCATCCTCCAGACATTGTGCTCTCTTGACCATCTCCGGATAAGTTTGAATATCAAATGGTGCCAGTTGTGTGATGTAAGCGGGTCTAAGCCCGTTAAGGAATCTCTTCGCCTTTATCCTCTCGGTGCTCACCAGATGATTGGCATATCGTGCCAACCTGGAAAACTGAGCCTCATACTCAGCGACAGTCAGGTTCCTCTGCTTCAGTGCTGTGAACTCAGCGGCCTTCCTTTCTTGGACCCGTTCGGAAAGTACATGGAGTTGAAGTGCTCCTTGAACTCATTCCATGTGAATTGTGCATCTGCTCTGGTTGCCTGAACGGACTCCCACCACGCACGGGCGTCCAGTTCAAGCTGGAATGTGGCAAGTAAAAGCTTATCTCCATTCACGCATTGCATAACGTGGAAGATACGCTCAGTCTCCTTGAGCCAGTTCTCTGCCTCATCAGGGTCAATGGTCCCACTGAAATGAGGCGGGTTCAAGTTGCGAAAGTTCCTATGCAATTCACCAACTCCTCGGTTGTTGTTGTTATTAGCTCTAGCAGCTTGGAGTAATGCCTGAGTAAGCTGTTGGATTGTGTGTTGCATGTCACGAAGTTGAGCACGCTCCGCTGCCATTGCTACTGTTTAAGTTCCTTCAAAAGAGAATTTAAATGTAAGTCATTGAGTTTGCACTAAGGTTGTGCGTGTGTGAGTTGAGTTTTATCTTATTACCCTTGGTTCTACCCATCTCACATAGGTACAGAATTTAGACTCTAAGTCAAGGCAGGTCAAACCTAGATCATCCTATACTTAAAAATAACTTAGGCTTTGATACCAAAAAATTGTAACGCCCCGACGCAGAATATCAGAGCAAAATTATAGTTATTAAATAGTACAGAGCGAGAAAATAAATGACAAATCATTGCTCAATTGGAATAAGATCAAATTGTCGACGCTTCGTTTCGCCTCCGACTTTCGGGGATGACTGCGTGGCCCTCCCTGGTGGTGCTTCACGAACGTCACCGCTCCCTCGTTGGCGATGAGGGGGTTGCTGGTTGACCTCGTTGACTCTCCGGTTGACTGAGTTGACTGAGGAGAGAACCAAGAAAACCAGTGAAGTAAGGGAGATGTTGTGATCGCCAGGGCCTTACCTGTGCCCAAGGAGTTGTTGTGATCACGTCGGTGCAGTGGCCTCGCGCAGCAGATGGAGACGGGGCTTCAACTTCTCCTCCTTCAGCCGGCCAAAGGAGAAGAACTCCGCGGTCTTCTACAGATCGTTCCTGCTACAGAAAAAGACTTTATTAGACTCTAAGAAGTGTGGTAAATGCTCAAAATGAAGTATGAAAAGCCCAAAAGGAGAGTCCCGTACCAGTTGCGGACTTGAGAAGAGGGGTGGCCAAATGTTATGACCACCCTTCTTCCCTCCGTTTTTGGTTGGGAAACCCCTTTCTAGGTGTGTAGGAAGGTGACCTACGTGCCTAGAGTGAGTGGAAAGGTGTGTGTGTGTTGCATGTAACTAAGAGAAGAGTTAAGAAAGAGAGAGGGAGGGAGGTGTAGATCCTCGTTGTTGATGTTGTAGCTCCTTGCAAGGGCTCCTCCAGCTTCAAAGCAGCCCTCCTGGACGTCCCAAGTGTGGAGAGAATGAAGAGGGTGACTGGTGGAAGGTTGGGTGCAATTTTCTCTCTCTTCTCTCAAAAGGGCAGCATGTGGACGTCCAACCTCTCTCCCCTTTCTTAGAGGGCCTAAGGGAGTGTTATATAGGCAGTGAACTCGAGCTCAGCAGCCTTAGATGCTCAAGTGTGAAGAAACACACTTGCACACTTGGCAATCCTTGTATAAAAGCTCCAACCAATGGGGAGAGGCCATGTAGGATTTTTACTGGGTCAAGGGGGTGCCAAGGTGGCCCATATGCCCGTTGGGAATGGCCCCATGCGGTGCATGGGCGAGAGAAAGGTGCAAGTGGACTATATTCTCGGGTTAGTTGCGCAGACCAGGTAAACCAGGTTAACGTCAAGTGCTATTGCCGCCAACCTCATGCAGACGTCCAGGGATGTGGATGTCTAGATGGGTCAACGTCAAGGACCCAAGCCGTCAACCAGTAGTCGGCGGCCATCGATGCTGCCGTCTACATGGTATCCAAGGCAAGTCAACAAACGGTCAAACGAGGCTTAATGGGCCAAAAGAGCCTTGCGGGAGATGGGCCAAATCTCGCGTCTACACAAATAACTCCAATTTCATTCATAATTCACCGACTATCTTTAACATGAATCCATCAGAGCCATAACTAGGGCCCCGAGTACTTTATTAAAATTCAAACTAATACATATTGACTGATTGACCAACTAATGATAGCTGATCGAGTCACTCCTGAGCAACTTCCTCATCAGTCCCATCCTCGTAAGTGTGGTCATATCCATCCGACTCACCTGAACACATGAAATAAACACGCAGGATGAGCGAATAACGTCCAGTAGGACTTAATATCTCATGAGAACAAGTATGCTTTAAATAATTAATGTCTTAAATGGCAGGGTAACGAAAGTGTATAGTCATGTAGAGCAAGTAACGATAGCAATAGAGCAATAGCACTAGTATAGTGAAAATAGCACAACGATAACGATAATAGAATGGCCATGTAACAACAATAGCACTTGTATAGCACTTGAATAGATAGCACTTTGATTGTCAACGATTAATTGTTATAGTATTAAATGGCACTGGATGCAAGCCGCACATCCTGATCTTGTAACCCTTGCAAGGAAATAGCACTCTTCGGGAGCTCTCTCCAGGACCAGACCAGGCCCTATTGCACTGGCATATAGCACTTATTTATTATTTTCGACAATCAATTGTATGGCCAAATAGAGTACCAAGAAGAGATGAGAGTAATACACGAATTAGATGAGAGTACAGAGTGAAAGTGAGCAGATGAGAGTAACGAGATAGTAGATGAGATAAGGGTATAATCGTAAAACAATGTTAAACCACAATAGTAACAGTTGCACAGCACTAGGTCGGGTACCGACAGTCAGGTAGAAGTCTCCACCGCCCACTAGTCGTGCTATGAACACAGGCTAGATGGTCCGGCATGATTACGAGGTAAGAGAGAACACACTAAGGCTGTTTGGATCGTACTGATCCCTAGGGGTGTAATGGGTTTTACGGTACAACCAGCTCGTTGGCTAAGGACGTATGGCAAAGCCAAGAAGACTTACGGTGGCGTTGACAAGGATTCCCTAGTCCAGTCAGGAGTCTTCCCGGTGGAGAGGTGGTCCATGCCAAGAAAGTGTATAGAAAACTAAGGTATGTTGTGCCTCGAGTGCTCGAAGGTCGAGGGAAGCAGTAACGTGTATAAAACGCGCGAGTGAAACGAATACAAGTGTAATTAATTAATAAGGAATTTAGTAATTTATTTCGCTAAATTACCAGATACATTATTGCGTAATTTAATAGAGTTTAATGGCAACATGATGGTTAAGTGTGTGTAAGTGTAAGAAATCCAGAGAGCATAATGGATTGGGCACATAGCTTTTAAATTAATTAAACTTATAATATTATTGCCCATTAATAATTATTCATATCGAATTATTCATAATAGTGTTTAATTGAGGCTAAACAATGGCTAAATAGCAATTATAGCAGGGGTATATAAGCAAAACCAGGTTCTGGCCACGACAGTCAAGTCGCGACGTACAGGGGTGTCGCATCAGGTCGCGATGCCAGTGACTGGCGCGATCAGAGAGTTCAGGTCGTGGCCCACAGGGATGTCGCGTTAAGGTCATTGAGACGCCCTTGCATGGTGCGTTCTGTTGAACCGGCGCTGGGTGAACCGGTTCTGGTCGCGACATGTCGACCCGTCACGATCAGATCGCGACGGTTCTCCTTGTCGCGACCCCCTCCTGAGGTCGAGATGCATCGGGCTGTCGTGATCTCAGAGGGTGGCTCGAGCCCAGAAAAAGGGTTTGCCCTTTGTTCCAGGTGGGACAAATTAGTATCCTTCGATACTAATCACTTCAAAATCGATATAAAATCACATAAAGCTCCAAATTCATGAATCAATTTTAAACAAAACATGAAGATCTATCATTGGGCATGATGAATTAGAAACAAACACATTTAGGACATGCTTTTAATAGGTTGAACTTCGGTAACCTAATTATGCACAGTCATGGATAAACAATTTAATTGGCAACGAATACACGATAGAAATTAGGGCAAATATGGGCGTTTGAAAGCTAGGATCATGTAGTATTTAAGAGAATAAATTCAGGGCACGGGATCATGTACAAACGAGGATTGAACACAAACATGATGGTTCAGGCACAACATGTTTACAGAAGTTTGGGTATTTAATTCGCCCTCATGGAAGAGCAAAATAGAGCGAAATCAGAGGGCTTTCAAAGGGGATCATGAAGACTACCTAGGGTAATTTTTACATGGTTTAAGCTTGAGAGATTGACTACCTTTCGTTGAAGTAAAGAAAACCCTAGTTTGGAGATGAAAATAGAAAATTCCCCCTTGCTCCAAGCCTTCTCCTCCCTTGCTCCTTCGTCCACAGCCTTCTCCTTCGTTCTCCAGAGCTCTAACAACAATCTAGGGGGTGATAGGGCCAAAATTGGGGTGTTTTGATGGCTAATAGAGTCCTTACTTCCTTAAGACTCATTCCTTTCATAAAATTCCGAATTTTCCTTAATTTTCACCTCCCTTTCTAGTATTTATCTCCCACTTAGGATGGGAAGAGAGCCAATTTCGTGGGTAATGGATTAGGATAAGGGTAGAACTCATTTTTAGGATATATATGGCTTATTTAATACTTATCTTACCCCTTTTATTATTTACTATTATTTTAAATCCGAATTCCACCTAATTAGCTCCCATCATATGTTGGGCTCTCCACAATTTGGCCCACTCTATCATGTTTGGGCCACTAATATAACCCATTCCTAATTTTGGTTAATGGGCATTCATTTAATTCACTTAAATTCTATTTATTCCCTTTTTATTCAAATTAAATCTATTTATCTCATTTATTAAATTGAAAATTTTATTTTATTTTATCAAGGTTGCTACATTTGTAGTGCAATCATAGTTGGGGGAGATGACACCGGTAGACGTGTTGGGCCCTAGCTAGCCCCTTGTTTGTACAACCTCACTCTACGGGCCCCAAAACCTTTAGAGGTGTGACAATAGTAGGTCTGCAGTTCGGTCAGATTGCATGTGGTGTTGGTTGGTTTTCATAGTTCTTTAGCTTTGTTGAAGTGGAGCCGTAGTTGGACTTGTCTATGGCTGCGAGACTGAGAAGTTTTTATCATGTTGTTTGTCTAGGTCAGATTCTAACATCATGAACTAGTCTTCGTGATCCGAGTAGTAGCATTATATATTGTGACTCAGATTTCTAGCAATGATTGATTTAGAGCCTAGTTCATTACCTTCCATTTACAACACTTCACATCCTCTTTCTAGTAGATTACTTTTAATTCTTATTTAACAATTGCTTTAGCTCTATTGCTTATGTGATTATAGTTACCATGTGGTTTTGGAAGTGTGCATGCACAAAATAAGAGACTGAACATTTACTTTCTATTAATTATGCTTTACTTCTTTTCAGACATGTATTATATTTAATTTCTGCACATTAATATGTTCAATGAGATTGTATGGATTATTCATTTGGTTCACTTTATTTGCTTGGATTCATGTGTTTTGGGAGTTTTTCTTACTAAGCCTGTGAATTTGTGAGGCTAACACCTTTACACCTCTTTTAGGTGAACGATAGCAGGTGAGTTCATGTTCCTAATTAAGAATGACTCTCGTGGTAATGGAGGCGGACCTATACCACCAGTAGCATGAGCATTTCCTCCAATGTACACCTCTAGATATGCCCCGGGTTGTTGCACTTTTTCTTTCGGACATGGGTATATGTATTGGGACAATGTAACTTTATGTAAATATGTGAGATCATGTATTGATATGAGGTGGAGTTGGATTGGATCCCTATTAGGATTCAGAAGGTGAGGACTACCACAGTTGGTATCAGAGTAAGGTCTAGTTAGAATATAGAAAGGTAAGAATTATAATGTCCCAAAACATTGACACTGAATGACAACGAGAAAGAAGAAGTCTCATTGTGCACCTCTCTCCCTCCCCTTGATCGGCACTAGAGGGGATGACCCCCCATATAGGACCGCCACTTCCCTCCCTCCCTCTCTTTATCTATCTATCTCTCTCTCTCTCTAACACAGATGAAGACTTCATGCACCTTCAAAGATTACCAAACATCCTTAAGACACTTCCAAAATGATGGCCTATTTGATCACAACCAAGCTCGAGCCCAGGGTCCCCACCCCACATAGGCTACTCCACAACCCTGGCTTCACACCTCATGAGTCTCTAATTCTCCTCTCTCTCTCTCTCTCTCTCTCTCTCTCTCTCTCTCTCAACCCATGCATAGACACTGGCACCGGAGGTGGAGAGCCACATTTCCCCATTGCTTTCTCTCTCTCTCTCTCTCTCTCTCTCTCTCTCTCTCTCTCCCCCTCCTATTAGAGATATTTTAAAAAATTCATCCCTTATTTAATAATTCCATTAAGATCATAATGAAATATTCTTGTCATTTTGACCGTCAGTTAACCTCATAGATATAACTAATTATTTTTTTGGATTTTAGATATGTAAGATATAATATATAAATTTTAGGGGTATATATTTGAATGCAATGTATTTCAAGAGAACATATGTGTTGGCCCGCTCTGATTATTGTGGATAATATGGCAGCAATGAATAGAATAGCTATAAAAATTCTGAAACTAAAACACAGAAATCACAACTTAAAAACTTTGGTTAGTGAATGTGATAGTGTGTGATAGAGAGTAGCAGTGTAGAAGCAAATTTAAACAATCACACAAAAGAACACAGAATTTTATCCTGGTTCGGTACTTCACAGATGGAAGACCTACGTCTAGTCCCCAAGCAAAATCTTGGGATTTCACTAACCGAGGTACAATCCCCCCAAGGATATACAAACCCCCAGCTCCCAGCTAGTCCTCTTCCTTTCCGAGTAGGAAGGAAACTCACTTCTATTATAAGTCAAGAAGCCACCCTCCTGGAACAAACCCTAGTGCGGTTCTGCTAGACTTAAACCCCTAGCTAGGTTCATCTAACACTAACCCCAGCATGGTTCTTCCTTTAACCAAAATAAAGTGCTAAGAACAGTCCCTTACTGGACAGAAACCACCAGCAACCCCACTGGCCTTCTCTTCACATAGGAAGAAGAACATTATATAAAGTCCTACAACTGGACAGAAATATTTCTTAGAAAAGAAAGAACATACTGAGAGTTGTACAAGATGAACACTAGCTCTCAGCCACAAGACTGTCCCCCAGATTTACAATGCAGCAAAGAGAGAGTGATGAGAGGAAAAGGAGCTTGAAAGCTTGAAGACTTCAGATGGCTGCGTGCACACTTCTTCTTGGGCTCGAGCTCTTTCTCTCTTTCTTTTGAGTGTGTATGGCATTGAGGCTCATAACCGGAGCTCGTGGGCTCGCTGGCCTAATCAGGACATCGGTCCCGAATTTAGGAGGTCATGGAGACAAGGAGTTGGCTGATCTCTCAAAAGATTATCAAAAGATTCTAACTGGAATCACATGTTTGGAAAGCTTGAAGTCTGGAATTAAGCTCGCGACTAGCGAAGGTTCAAATGACCTCAATAAGGCTGGAATGATTATTTGTGATATGCACGGTGGGACAAGTGGAGAAGGGGGGCAACAAAGACCCTGATATCAACTTGGATAGTCATGAAGGGTGGACCCGGTAGGCTACCTAAGCTGAGGGAACCATGGAGCAATCAGATGATCGAGGAAAATCACCATTTTTTTTTGGTGTTAGTAAGAGAAAGTTAGCAGTGAAGATGCATGCTGGTGTGGGTTGCCTATCTAAAAATGCAAGTTAGCACCAGAGGAAAATTCTAAAGGCCATATGAATAACTGAGAGATCGCAAACCCTTCATAGTTTTTGTTGAAGGGGAACTCAGGGTTCACGGTCGCCAAGTTATTCGCCTCTGGTGGGGTCCTATGTTAGACATACCTGTAACACTCAAGGTTGCATGAGTGTTATGAATCTGAAACGCAGTCTGTGCTTAAAAATCTACAAAACAACTTGAAGTACAAGATAAAGAATAATGGCCAAATGAAACATAAGACATTGAAAGTATCCGAGGAGTAAACGTCCACATCGCTGGCCGCCAGTAACATGTTAACATCCACTGATGTTGCCGCTAACCTACCACTGACGTCCACCGATCTGGACGTCTACCTGATAGCGGATCAGGCCGAAAATATAGGTGATGGGAGTCCATGAGGACTCTACCATCTCCTACCTCCATCTCTCCCTGCTCCTGCTGCGAACCAGAGAGTTGAGAGACGAAAACAACACAGCAAGATGGCCTCCTCTTCGACCGGACGATCCACAGGCGTGAACCCTGGAGTTCTGAGCGAAGTTCCGGGGCACCTGAGCACGTGACTGGCCAACGGGGAGGTAAGCCATGATCGTTTCTGCTTTTACCTAGGCTGAAAATGCCCCAAACTTTGTTCTTACAACACCCCACCCTCATGCAGGAAATCCCTGCCTTCCCAAGCCAAGGCCAGGTACGGGTCTTTTCCTGGCTCGTAAACCTGGTAAATGTCATCACTCTGGACATGCGAAGCTTCATCGGCATGTGGAACCTGAGTTTTATGGTGGTGTTGGTGAAAAACATCAAGGACATGTGGTGGCGATTCGACGCACTGGGGGCGCTGGTGGAGAGATGGCACCCACATACGCACACCTTTGTGTTTCAGTCGTTCGAGGTGAGCATGCTGCTGGAGGAGGTGGAGCTATTTCTGGGATGGCGGCGGTGCCTGGAGTACGACGTGGACTCCTCTCCTCTCGTGGGAAGAGATCCTCGTAGACATTGTACGGGACAAGAAGGAAGTTTTGCGGATGATGAACAAGCATGGGATCTTCTTGGACCGACTGGCCTGGTGGCTGATCCAGCATGCTAGGGAGATTGGTGGAGAGAGGGCAACGCGAGGACTGACACTTTGCCTGGCCGGGATATTCTTGTTCCCCACAAGTGGCGATTTCATCCTCTACGAGCACGTTGGAGTTCTTTCTCTATTGTGGCGCGGGCAGTCACTTGCCCCTGCAGTGTTGGCCCACCTGTACAGTTCGCTCACCACAATGAGCCTAGGCGGACGCACATGCGGGAGTTTGTTTCTGCTCCAGGTATGGATGGAGGCTCATTTGAAATTTGATTTTGCTGACAGGCAACCTTCCCCTTCCAGAATCTTCCTTCGGAGTTCGGTATACTGTAGCAGGGCATGGTACGAGCCGGAAGATGAAATCAAGTGTGTGACAGCACACTTGAAGAGCAGAGATGCCTGGAGAGATCATTTGGCATACTTGGGAATGGATGAATTCATCGCGAGGCCACTCTTTATGAGGACTATTGAGTTCAGAACTCGGACCAGGGAGGACAGGGATTTGTGGCTTATTGGAGCTGATCGGATGGTGGTGTACCAGCCACACCGGTGCCATTGTCAACTTGGGATTCCACGAGGAATTCCCACTTCATCCAACTACACCGACATGATAGTCATCGGAAGGAATGAGAAGTTGATGAAGAAGGCTACAAAGACTTGGGCAAAGCATATAGCGAGCAGAAAAGTGGGGTTGGCGGTACAGGAAAATTGGGAGGAGCTATGGAAATATGAAGAGTTTAATGACGACATTCGCCCCACTACTTGTGGTTACTTTATGGCCCGCAGGGCAAAATGATGTACTTTCCTGATTTGAATAAGTGTAACACAAATTAGATGAATAAAAGTGGGTTGCATTTGTGTTGAATTGCTTGACTTGCTCTTTATGTGCAGTGGGAAGGGAGCGGAGTGGCGACTCTCCAGGCGCAGATGGAGACTCTACGGCTGGAGATGGAGGCGGAGGTAAGGCACCGAATTTCCTCCTTCCTGGCATGTGTACATAACTAACACCCCTTGTATTTGATGTGCAGTGGCGGACCATGGCGGCTGCCATGGAGGAGCTGAGGGATGACCGGGCTGCCATGAGGGGTCGCCTGCTCGAGGCCAAGGAGAGAGAGAGAGAGGCTGAGGCAGCTTGGGCGCAGATCGCCACGGATTACGAGACACTAAAGGACCGGGTGCTAAAGAAACACCGGGAGCAGCAGCGGCAGGCCCAGCAAGAGACGCCTGTGAGGACCGGATCGGCGTTTGCCTCCCTCGATGACATTGTGTCCCTGGGGGATCCCTCCGTGGTACGAGGAGGGTTGCAGCGGCCCGAGGCGTCGACGGCGTCGAGGCCTCCTCTCCCAGACCGACGTTGGGAGAGGGAGGAGGAGGAGGTGAGCAGCTCACGTAGGCAGAGGCCTAGTGAGGGGGGACGGAGAGAGGAGTGAGGAGCGGGGCTCCGGTTGTACTTCCAGGGGTATGCTCCTGTCATGATATGTACAAATTTTACCCTTTTAGTAGATTTGTGGATTTTCATCGTTCTGTGCACTTGAATGGCTTGTTCTTTGTGCTTTGGTTCCTGCATCCACAACACTTAAAGGAAAAAGGTTAGTGTAGATCTGTTTTAGCCCCTTGCCTTGATGATGTACCTTTCTTGAGATCTGGTCAAGGGGGCTAATATCTAATTAAAGATATAAACACAAATGAAATGACCAAAGGGAAATATGCACATGCTTTTTTTTCGTCTTTTTTTGTTGTTTTCTTGATTTTGTTGTTGTTTTTGATTAGGATAAGAAAATAAGGAGATTGTTAGTATATATACATGTTACTACTAATTTTTTGGATTTTTTTGGATTTGTTTTTTGGCTTTTTGAAAAATAAGAGTAAAATATGTACATGGTGAAAATATATACATCAAGAGACTCTTTTTTGTTCTTTTTGCATTTTTTTTTGACTGACTCTAAGACACATATTCATCACTTGTCATGGCATAGAGTCTACTTGATCTACTTGACCACATAGGTCATGAATAAGGAGGGGCGTGCATGAATTCTTTGATGTTGGAAATTGCCCCTAGCCTTCTTGATATTTTCCACTACGGAGGATCTTATACAATCAAATTGCCCCTAGAGGGAGAAATGGGAAGAAATGTATAGGAAGTCATGTTGGGCTTTGGTTCAAACTACTTTTTGTTTCCGAACCGACATCTCATATTAAACAGACTTGGTCAACCATTGTTTTCAAGGGGATTTTTCATTTTATTTTATTTCTGATTTCTGGGGTGGAGGCACGTACTTTTTGCTACTTCCTTGAGTTGGTCAGCCTTTTTCCGGGTACATACTTTTTGCTACCCTTTTTTGGCCTTTTGGCTTTTCTTTTCCCCCTTTGAGGCTTGATTTGACATTTTGCCCCTTGCTTTTATTAGTTGCCCCTGTTTTATGGTGACCTTGTCCTTTAGATGAGAGTGGGTGGTCCCCTACTCGTAGTTTGTTCCATTTCCAGACACGACCGAGTGGGAAAAGAATAGGGGAAACACATTGACCGGATGAGACCGCCCGAGTGTACTTGTGATTTTCCAGTTAGGGGTAGTACTCCAACATCGTGTGGTGTGTGAAAGTCCGACCTCATTAATAACCCAATGGTGAAGTAGAGTTTTTAGCCCACAACGTTGACACGTGATGAAAAACTGACTGACTGACTAAGAGTAAAATTTCTTGAGGTAGACTGTATTCCAAGGGTGTGTTAGCTCACTCCCTCGACATCCACTAACCTATAAGCGTTCCCTGAGTATGCTTCTTTGACACGAACGGACCCTCCCAATTTTCTTGCAATTTGCTCCTGGGACCTGGTGCCTTTATGATTTTTGCGCTTTAGGACCAATTCACCTACTTCGAATTTTCTCTCAACTCTCTTGGCATAACAACGTGCAATTCTCTGACGATAGACTTGAGCGTGGTCAGCCGCTATCATCCGCCTTTCATCCAGAGTTCAAGTTGTGCTAGTAAGCCTCCCGAAGTTGACCAGGGTCAAGTTCGGAATCCAATGAACTCTAAGTGAAGGGAGGAAGATCTCGTATGGGAGTATCGCATCTGATCCGTACGTCAAGGCATAGGGAGTTTGCCCCCGTGGGAGTTCGGACCGAGGTGCGATAAGCCCAAAGAGCTTCAACCAAGCGATCTGGCCAGTCAGCATTGTTGTGAGATTTGCATGTTTTCGTTATGATTTTAATGAGAGTCTTATTAGTAGCTTCCGCTTGTCCGTTACCTTGTGGATAATATGAGGATGAATGATGCAAATTAATGCCATATTTACCACACATGTCGCGGAGCTCCTGCGAGGTGAACTGTGGTCCGTTGTCAGTGACGATATCCCGAGGCACGCCGAACCTTGCAAGAATCTTGCGCTTGATGAATTTGACGACCGTTGATGTAACGGACCGGGGTATTTATGCCCATTAAGGCTCCATATCCAGATCCGCCTCCCGCGAACGCACCGAGTGTCGCAAGGGATCTCTCACACACATGTCCAGTAAGAGTACAAAAAGACAACCACAAAATATAAGACACAAGAAAGTACATGTGCTTATATTTATTCACATTATGTACAACTGTCCCATTACATTAATACATGTCCAATTAAAAGAGTACAACTACCTGGGGCATACCCCGAGGGAGCACAAGCTCACAACAAGCTAACTGCTACACAACTGCTGGTGGTTCAAGTCTGACGCAACGCCACTGCAAGCTAAGCACACGGCAAGCCCTGAAAAGAACTGTAGGGGAGTGAGCCTCAACAAGTCACTGGCTCAGTAGGGGTTACCCAAAACACACTGTAACCACAGACACCTCGACCCCAATGGGTCTCACTGGCAACAACAATAGCCAAACCATTTCATGCTCACATCATTACAATAAATAACAATTAAACATGCTTATGATAATAAACATAACGTCCTCAGAAGAAAAGTAGGACTACAGGACTAACATAAAATCATTAGTCAGCCCAACAACCAAAGTGCCTAAACCACAGTCTCACTGGCACACTGTTACAACAACGGTTGCCTAAACTATAAGCCACACAGGCAAGTCACTGCCCAGGCTACAAGCTTCACAGGCAACCTCAAACACTTGAGTAATAGGACTGCTAACAAAGAGTTGGTCCTTTATACTCCAACCCCACTACAGCGGAAACTACACACAAAGTAACGGAACTGGCTACCACGAAGCCAATCCATAACACACTAAAGTTTATAATTGGAATCATACCCAAGATGAGTAAAACTCAAACATGGAAGGTCTCACACGGCCTCCACGGAGCATAGCTCACTAAACCACAATATGCCTAGGCCATAAGCCTCATCGGCAAATTACCCACAAAGGTAACATAATTAATAATCACAAACTAATCCACAATAAATTATAAACAAAGATTTACCTAAAACAGTTAGGATACAATAAGTGGCAGGTCAAACCACAAGACCTCCACAACACACAAGTACCCGGAAAGGTTAGTACATAATGCACCACACAAAACTTAAAGTAACCCACGAAGGGGACAAGTACCTGCTACTCTGAGGTACCACAACACAACACTCGAACAAGGGTACAAGTAGGTGATAAGCACCACACTAAACCACAATTATATTGTACCTTTAATTAGGCACATATTACAGGTGAAACCTTAATCGACGAGTCACACAAACCACAACTGAGTCACAACTGTGCCAACACACCAGGGCACACCTCGAACTGGTCAAACCTCGACCACGAGTCACAAACTCACAAACCACAGTCACTGGCAAAGCACGAGTCAGAAAGAACGACGCCACCACACGGGAACGGACTACTGGCTGATCAGGCCAATATCCAACCCGGACAACACAACACAACTACCTCTCAGCCTCGCAGTCACGAACGAAAGGTCCAACTGCCGCTCCACTAGGAAGAAGTCAAACAACTGTGGAGACTAACCAACACCACACCTGCAGACACACAGCTGCAGGCCCATGTCTGGCACCTCTAGAGTCTCTGGCCGGAGCACTCTAAAGTGAGGCACTGGAAAACAGGACTAGCTGGGGACCAGTGTCGACTACTGGTGTCCGTACCCCCAACTACGAGCGCGCTACAAGCGACAAAAGAACAAACTCTGGGAAGTCATTGTCCCACTGCCGTCTTTCCCTCAGCCGGACGTACAACTCAAACTCAGGAGTGAGGGTGTCCAAGAAGACGACACAGACCTCAACGGTACAACACAAGTACCGGGACAAAACCCCGAGCACAACAAACACACGTGCATGGCTCACAAAGAACCTGGGGTACCCGACTAGAGAGGCATTCCGAATAGGCGCCGGACCACCACACTCGGCTAGCACAAACCACGATATTTACACATATAGCCTTTACCTATAATTCACAATATACAAGTGTTAGGATTAGCTTAACATCGGTCACCGTGTGACCCTAAAGCTATCCCACACCAACACATAACTAAACCACAAACTTGCCTATCATTGGTCATCTTGTAACCTCCAAGCTAGCTCACACTAATACATATATAAATCACGATAGCCAATCATATTTGGCCTATCATCGGTCATGAGATGACCTTCGAAAACAACACACCACTTACTTCATAAATCCATATAATATTATTCGAAAGACAACAACGGACTAGGGCTAGGTCGATATGGACCTTCACTGCCCAAACACCACAAAGTCATGGCTAGGCTCACTCAGGAACCTCACTGCCCAGTTACTACGATAAATCATAAGAATTACATTACAACAAAGTGTGTAGTAAACACACATTCAAACCACGTAGGCAATACGTGTATATTACACCCTGGATGGTGTACCACACGTCTTCCACGTAAACCACATGTCCAACACATGGACCACGCACTCCAAGAGTGCCACGGGTGCCAACGCATCACACATACCGCGTAAAGTGATTACGTACATCACACATCATTCATGTAAAACTTGCCCATTACATGAGCAGTATGCTCCAAGAGCATAACAAGTGCACTGGCTCACACCGGTCATCGCCATGCACACACAATCACACATTATTCATAACCAGGAAAGCTACGTAAACAACACTGCATGGATACATGCACAGGTGGCGGCAACATCGACTGCCGCTTAAAGGAAGTAAACGGCAAGCGATCTAGCCGTCTATATCCCGGCTGGTGAGCTTGGCGACAAGAGATCTTGACGCCAAGTTCTCCGGCCTAAAACCCTGCAGAAACCCTAATCCAGTTCTACAGGTTTTCCAACCGTTTAAACTACAGAAAAACATATAAAGAGAGTTCCTTTAACATACTAGAACCCGGAACAACCCATTACAACATGCTTTACACATTAAATTCATCAAACCACCTTTTAACCCCGCATGGTACGACTTGATCTGAAAATACAATAAAAATGCTGGTTCAAGTGATTAAGTCGTGTTTTAATGTTTCTATCAAGCTAACAGGGCTCGACCCCTACCTCAGAAACGCAATTAAACTCCCGAAGAACCTTGAATCACGCCGAAACCCGAGAAACGTCCCACGAACACCGCGCTCCAATCCGTCATTCCCCGCCCGATCTGTCGCTACCACGCGCACCACGGCCTTCCCACGAGCTCCCGCCGACCGTCAGAACTCGCGAAGAAGCTCAAGGGTGAAGGTGGGGGAAGAGGAAGGGAGAGAGAGGGGAAAGAACAGAGCTCGGGTCTGCCATAAAAACACAGACATGTCAGGTTAACGTCAACCCTTTGGCCGTTTAACCAGACCGCCACAACTAGACGTCCACAAAGCCTGACGCCAAGTTCAACAGTCGACGTCCTCATCGATGGACGCCAACACACAGTCGATGTCACCAACCTGGACGCCAACACACTGTGTCCAGCAAGCTGAACACCAACGCGGATCCAAACCAAACCCGGTAAGGATCTAGCAAGAAACACACAACACTAATGGGCCTCACATTGGCCACCAAACCCGCTAAACATGGATCCACGAGGATCCGAAAAACGCGCGATGTTACAGTTGAAGCTTTGACCTCTATGAATGCTTCTGCTTCAGCCCATTTTGTGAAGTACTCTGTGGCGGTCAGAATGAAAGACTTCTTACGGATTTCTCCAGTTCTGTCTGCGAGTGGACCAACCACGTCGAATGCCCACATGGCGAAAGGCCATGGAGCGATAAGGGGATGAAGAGAGGAAGAAGGAGCATGGATCTTGTCACTGTGCATTTGACATTTAGCACAGTGGCGGACAAAGTGAGAGCAATCCTCTTCCATGGTAGGCCAGTAATAGTGTCTTAGCAACTTTTGGGTGATTGCTCTACCATTGACGTGGCCACCACATTCGCTAGAGTGAGCAGCTTCAACAATGCTTTGGGATTCGATTTCATCTAGGCAACGGAGATAGACCCCGCTGAGATCTTTTGTAGAGAACGCCACCTATGATCTTGTACCGCTCGGAGACACGACGAATAGCCCGTCTATCAGCAGAGGTGGCATAATCGGGAAAGGATCCATCTTTGAGGTAATTCTCAATGTCAAAGTACCAGGGATGGCCATCATCGAGATCGATTTCAGGCTCCTTTGAGAGTGCATGGATTCGATGAGAGGGAGATTGAAGTTGAGCAAACCAAGGGTCAGAAAGAGAAGGAACTCTTAACCTTTGAACGGAAACGGTTTCAGAGGACTTCCTTAGAGGGATAAGGATGGATGAAGCTAGAGAAGCGAGGGAATCTGCTAGAATGTTTTGGGCCCTAGGAGTGTGGACGAGGGTGACTTCCTAAACTACCGGATCACCTTTCCTACCAACTCTTGGTATGGTTTCAACTTGGGATCCCGGGTCTGGTACTTGCTAAGTGATTGCCGGAGTATCAATTGTGAATCTCCAATTATCCTTAACTTTTTGACTCCGAGCAACAATGCCATTTTCAGCCCAATTAAGAGCGCCTCATACTCAGCCACATTGTTCGTGGCTCAGAAGGTTAACTGGTAGGCGTGCGGAATGACTACCCCTTCCGGCGAGAGGAGAACTGCCCCTATCCCACTCCCTTTAGAATTGAGAGCCCCGTCGAAGTAAAGCACCCACGAAGGTTCACCATCAATAATGGCTCCTAACTCTTCATCGAGAAAGCTTTCATCAACAGGAGAGTAAGAAGGTAAGGGGTGGTGGGCCAAATGTTCAGCTATGGCATGCCCCTTGATTGACTTTTGGTTGACATAGGTGATATCAGATTGGTTAAGAAAGCTTTGCCACCTCATCAACCGCTCAGTCAGGACGAGCTTCTCAAGCAAGAATAGAACTGGGTTCATGCGCGCCAGAAGTTTCACCTCATGAGCTAGGAAATAATGCTTCAACTTCTGGGCAACCCAGACGACGGTCGCACACGTTCTTTCCATGGCGGTGTACTTATTTTCAGCTTCATTGAACAACTTGGACAGGTAGTACACCGCTCTCTCCTTCTTCTCGTCGTCGTATTGGGCCAAGACTGCTCCAGTTGAGTCTTCTGTGGTGGACATATAGAGCAGTAAAGGCCGACCCAGGACTGGAGGAGCGAGAACAGGGGGATTGAACAAATAACTCTTCAATTCATCAAAGGCCTTTTGACACTTATCGTTCCAATCAAACTTTGCCTCCCCTTTTAGCATCTCATAGAAGGGCTTACAACAGATTGAGTGCTGGGAGATGAACCTCCTAATGAACTGAAGTCTGCCGATCAGCCCTCTGACTTCTCTGATATTCCTAGGAGGAGGCATATCAATTATTGCTTTGGCCTTGTTGGATCTATCTCAATTCCCCGCTTGCTAACAATGAACCCTAGCAACTTACCCGAAGAAACTCCGAAAACACATTTCTTAGGGTTCATCTTTAGCTTATGTTCTCTAGACCGTTGGAGAACCGCCTGGAGGACTTCAACATCGCCATGTTGGGACTTTGATTTAACCAAGACATCGTCCACATAGACCTCCATATGCACATGCATCATTTCATGAAAAATTGCCATCATTGCCCTTTGATAGGTTGCTCCCGCATTCTTCAATCCGAAGGGCATGACAACATAACAGTAAGTCCCCCAGGGCTTGTGAAAGAGGTTTTCTCCTGGTCTTCCTCCGCCAGACGGATCTGGTTGTACCCCGAGAAACCATCCATGAAAGATAACATCTCAAAACCGGCAGTGTTGTCCACTAGGACATCTATGTGTGGGAGAGGAAAATCGTCCTTTGGGCAAGCACGATTAAGGTCTCGAAAATCTATACAGATTCTAACCTTACCGTCCTTCTTCATCACAGGGACGATGTTAGCTACCCAATGTGGATATAGCACAACCCTAATGAATTTGGCTCTATGCAACTTGTCAATCTCCTCTTTGATCTTGAGTGCAAGCTTGGGATGTAGCCTCCTTAGCTTTTGTTTGACGGCCGTTGCGTCGGCTTTTAGAACCAATCGGTGTTCGACCAAAGAGGCGTCGAGTCCCGACATGTCCTCGTAGGACCAGACAAAGTTGTCGGAGAATTCTTTGAGGATAGCTACAAGGGCTTGCTCTTCTTCTTCACTCAAGTTGGCACTAATTAACACTGTTTTCGAGGATTCTTCAGTGCCAAGATTGACTTCTTTGGTAGGTTCATCTGCAGCCGTGGTGGGCTCGTCGAACCTCTTTGTGCCATCCACATAGGAGCTCACCGGGTCCTCTTATTCCGACCCAAGATCTCCTAGCCCATCTTTCTCATTGAAATCTAGCAAGTAAACTCCTAAACCATCATCTACAGAATCACCTTCCTTGAAATCCGCTTCTACGAGGGCAGGCTCCTCAAGAAACTCAGGAACTTGACTTAACTTGGCACACCTCTCAGCCAATGCCATGACATATCGGGCAGGGACTTGCCTACCCTTCTCTTTGTGAATGCATGGCTGAGGGGGACGAGACTCTCCTAATCCTAACTCTCGACTGGACCCTAAACCTGACTCTAAGCCTGAATCTAAACTAGGATCTAGACTGCTATGCACAGGACTATGTACAAAAGGATGTACAGGGGAAGCACCCCGAGAGGGGTGAGGATCTAGACAGGAAAGCGTCGGCCCTTGGCCGAGCGGAAGAGATTCCAAAGAGGAAGGGTGCTCGATGGAGATCTCGAATTTCCAATTTTGATAATTGGCATTTTTTTTTTGGAGTCAAGGCCCAAAACCATGAGCTGCTGGCTCAGGGCAGCCTCAACTGGCCAAGTGGGAGATGGAGAAAGGATTGGAGGAGAAGTAGGGGAGGAAGAAGTGGATGGAAGATCTAAATCGTGTGGAGGGCACATGGAAGTAAGGGGAGATGAGGGCGGAGATGGAGATGGTGAAGAGAGGGGATCGGACCCAAAGAGTGAGAGGAGGCCAAAGTCATCACAGACTCCCTCCATTTCTGTCACCTCTTCTTCTTCTTCTTCATCGCTTTCGGAGCAAGATAGTTCTTCTATTAACGGCTCCCTGGTTCCCAGCTGGGTGGGTCCTTGGACAAAGTGCTCCTTCAGAGTCCAGGTAAGAGGTTGATAGGGTATGAATGGATTTGGATGAACTGGGTCTGGGTGGAAACCTAGACCAGCTTTGGCTAACAACCTCCTAATTGCCTGAACACTATGGATTTGTCCTTGCTTATCGCTGCCTAGTCCGCGGCCATGAACATAACCGATATTTGCCATTACCTCCCAACCTTTCCCCTGAGGGTATGGGATCTACTCAAGCTTTTCATCAGATTGGGGGGATTGGCTCAGATCATAGGGCGAGGGGAAGTCAAAGAGAGACATGACTGGTTTCTTCCCCTTGTCTAGAATGAAGAGGTGTGGCATCTGCTCTGAGGTGATTGCATTGAGGGTTTCCAAGGTAGGAATGCTCTTGATTTTGATAACCCGCCCATTGAAAGGAAATTTGAAGCATTGGTGGGCAGTGGAAGGGACTCCTAGAGTCTGCTCTAGCCAAGGACGACCGAGGATGGCCTTGTAGGCCGGGTCGACGTCAAGAGCTAAGATCTCGGTGGACATGGTGACTGGTCCGATTCCCAGCTTAAGAGCAATCTTGCCTTTGGCAACCCTTTTGGAGTTGTCATAGGCGACGATGGTGGAGCAGTTCTTCTCCAGATTCTCCTCCCTCAAACCTAATTGCTTGAGGGTCTTCATCGGACAGACATTGATAGATGCCCCGGTGTCAATGAGGGTGGAGTCCACCGAAACCCCGTTAAGGCTGACGGTAAGACAGAGAGGAAGTGAACGACAATCGGGGGTGGCAAGATCTTTGTCCGAGAAGGAGATTGAAGGTCCTTGGGTGAGGGAGAGGATAGCATTGGTGACCCCACTGGGAGGGAGGTCATCATTAACTATGATCTTCTAGAGGAATTGGAGGAGGGTGGACTGATGAGACGGCGACCTCTGAATCAATTCTAAAATGGACACTCTTGCGGGTGTCTTATCCAGATGTTGCAGAATATCATATTCGGTGCCGGCAGGAGGTGGAGGTCCACTGTCCTCCTCATCTTGGGATGGCCGCAATGGTGGAGGAACAATTCGGTTTCGGAGTGTGACGTGAACGGCCTCCTGGGACTTAGGGAGAATGAGTTGGAGGGGTCTGGTAGATGACTCACCGGCAGGGGAGGTGAGGATAGTGGGGTAGGCATCTTGGGGAGGTCGGATGAGCACTAAGGGTCTCTCCTCTAGAATGGCATCTACTGACGTGGAGGGCTCCTGAGACTCTATGGTAGGACATGGATACCATTCCTCGAAGCCCTCTACCCCCCACTGTTGCTCTCTCCTCACAACCCGGGGTCCTGAGTGTATCATGGTATGGACATTTTCCTGGGGCTTAGAGGAGGAGGGATTGTTGTTTTGGTAATTGTGGAGGGGGTTTTGGAAAATGCCTAGCTCTTTCTTGGTATACCTAGACTTTGCTATGGCTACCTTGACATCCTCCCAGTTAATCCTCCCCTGATCATTCACGTCATACACCCAGTCACGAAATGTGAAACAATTGTTGATGTCGTGACCATGGGTGCGGTGATAAGGACAATACTTTGAAGTATCCAGCCTTGGATTGATGTTTTCCCTTTGCAGGGGAAGCCGGATAGCCTCACAAGACATGAGGGCAAAGAAAACGTCCTCGAGGGTCTCTGGAAGAGGAGGGTAGTGAGACCTCTTAGGACTAGGCCAAGTGTAGCCAGAAGAAGGGGGAGGTACAGTAGAATAAGGTTTGGAGGGATGTGATGGGAATTGGTGAGGATTGGAAGGAGGATTAGAGGGCTTGTTGGGAGGCCTTAGCGGTTGACTGCAGGCACTGACAGACTCATTGACGGTCACCCCTTCAGTGGTAGGTGCCGCAGGAGCCTTACATGCCTTTGGCTTCCCCTCAAAGAAATGTGGGAGAGAGGAGTCTTTGATTTGATTTTCAATCACCCTGGCTCTATTATAAAGATGTGAGAAAGAAGGAAACTCACTTAGCATTAAGACAGAGCGGAGCACAGGGGTGGTGTTGGTGACTAACAGGGTTATGGCTTGGGACTCCGGGATGGGTATGTCGGCTCTGGAGGCCATGGATCTCCATCGGTTAGCATAGGTGACAAAGTCTTCGTTCGGATTCATCTTTTCTGCCACCAAGTCGGGGAGTGTAGGGACTTGAGTGGCCATGTATGAAAAATGTGAGATGAATCGCTCGGAGACAATGTCAAAATTAACGAGATCCGATGCGGGTAGAGAGGTGAACCACCTCAAAGCTTCCCCTTCTAACAATTGTTGGAAGAGGTGAACTAAGAGGACCCGATCGTAAAGCCACCGATGGAAATTCATGGTGAAGCCAGCGAGGTGGAATTGGGGATCAGAGGTCCCATCATACTTGCGGTACTTTGGGGCCTTGAAATCGGGGGGGAAATAAGTGCTGGGAAGCTTGAAGTAGTTTTGGAGTGAGTGAGGTTTTGACAAAGATAGGGACTCAGCCAGGAGCTTCCTAACAAGACCTTCCACCTCGGAACGGGGAATGGATTCGGATTGGGTGGGGGGTGTGATTTGAACAGGTGGTGAATGGGCGGAAGGAGGAGTGAGAATAGGAGTAGGGAACGGAGCGGGGGTAGGGGAAGGAATGAAGGTGGGCCTAGATGTAGAGGCGTTGAAAGGGGATAGGGATGGAGTGGAAGGAGACGCCGCTGCCCAGATGGTATGCTTGGAAAGCATAGAAATAATTTCATCGGGCGAATAGAGAGACATGAGTTTAGAAAACTCGGGGTCTTCTTGAGCATTTTGGGTGTGAGTGGGGTTGACCCTCAAGCTGACTTCCTCATTGTCGGCCTGGGAGGATGATTGGACTGATTCCTCGGGCTGAACATCAGTGTTTATCATACCGACAATCTCATTGACATTATCATCATACTCAAATGCCGGTTTATTAGCCATGTTGACAGGGTCCAACCAAGTGTCCATTAGCACACAACCTACTGATTTTAAAATGGTTAAAGTTGACTAACTTCATTGTTTTTAGCAGAAGTATGGGTTTCTACCAAACAATGTTATCAAACAACGTCCCCAAGATTTTTAAATGTCAAAGTTATGTGTTAACTTGACTTGTAAAGGCCGTTCTCTCAAATCTCACTTGAATCCTGGTGAGTAGGTGAGCTAGACAGGGAGGGTAAAGGTCCTCCTGCCCCGTACCGTGAGGGAATCCACAGAATTTAGGGACTTACAGAGTTTTCCTTGGAGCCAACCCGATTTACCCAAGAGGGAATCCTCGAGTAAAAGGTTGTAAACCAAGGAAGGGTGATCCTAAAATGTGAGGGGAGGCTAGAAAAGGTGAGAAGAGTGACCCCCCAGTGACTGAGGACCGTCAGTGGCAAAGAGTAAGCACACAGAAAACAAAATCAAAGCAAAACAGTAAAAAAAAAGTCAAAAACATGCTTCTGTGAATATAAATGGCATACAGGTTGACGCACAGTTCATCAGAAACTAGTAAACGGCAAGATCGACTGACGCTAACTACAGTTGACGACAAGATATATGGACGCTAAACAGACTTAAATGGCAGGAATAATGGATGTTTACCTGGGTAGACGGCAGGATCGCTTGCCGTCTACTTGGATGAACATAGACCGCAGCAGCAGTGTTGTCCCACCGTCATCGCCAGAAAAGAGAACTGTCGACGCTTCGTTTCACCTCCGACTTTCGGGGATGACTGCGTGGCCCTCCCTGGTGGTGCTTCACGAACGTCACCGCTCCCTCGTTGGCGATGAGGGGGTTGCTGGTTGACCTCGTTGACTCTTAGGTTGACTGAGTTGACTGAGGAGAGAACCAAGAAATCCAGTGAAGTAAGGGAGATGTTGTGATCGCTAGGGCCTTACCTGTGCCCAAGGAGTTGTTGTGATCACGTCAGTGCAGTGGCCACGCGCAGCGAATGGAGACGGGGCTTCAACTTCTCCTCCTTCAGCCGGCCAAAGGAGAAGAGCTCCGCGGTCTTCTACAGATCGTTCCTGCTACAGAAAAAGACTCTATTAGACTCTAAGAAGTGTGGTAAATGCTCAAAACGAAGTATGAAAAGCCCAAAAGGAGAGTCCCGTACCGGTTGCAGACTTGAGAAGAGGGGTGGCCAAATGATATGACCACCCTTCTTCCCTCCGTTTTTGGTTGAGAAACCCCTTTTGTCACGTCCCGAGAATTACGCAGCGGATATTAATAATAACAATTCGAGTCGATATCCCGAGACGTGGACAGTCGGCAAATAAGCCTCTAGCTAGCACGCACTAAAAGTATATCAACACAACATCATAATAGGGCCCAACTAATGAACTCAATAAAAATTGTATTCAATCTCAACTCAACTTATAAAAATTGGAAACTAGTACAATACTAACTCAATAAAAAGGAAATACATTTACCCCTCACTCCCTACTACATGTTCTAACTCTCAAAATAAACTACTATAACTAGACTCATATTTGGAACGCTCATCACTCGGATGCATTCCCATCCTCTGCTTGCTCTTCCTCTTGAACATCATAGTCACCTGGATTGGGAAAAAGGTAGGGGATGAGCAAAGTAGCCCAGTAGGATTTATATCTCAATGTGCGGGTAATGATATAAGTGATTAACATTTTAGAACTAGGCAAGTACGATGAATGATATGCAAGTACGAATAAAACTCATTAAAACATGATATATATAAAACAAGCTGGATAGAGTGAACAAGATAGAATAAGATTGTTAAACAAGATGCCAAGAAAGAATTAGCTATAGATCACTTTGCACAAGCACACAAGATTTCACTTGATGTCAATGGTTTTCAAGAAAGCAAGTTATCACTAGTAGCAATAAATGCAGGATGGCCATATCACGCAAGCAAGCAAGATTGCACAAGCACGTTCAAGTAACACTAATCAGGCACGTAGACACCAATGTACACCAAGAAAAGATCCATCAAGAATGTACACCAGGACACGTGTATGTGGTTATGTATCTAACATTCAACAAGCAAGAAAGTACTCCCAGCGCAGATGCAACGCCAATAATCATTATACCCCATGGTTAATAGTATATTTATGACTCTCCGTCATTGGGGCTAGACTGGAGCCCTTGGACACACGCCGTGCCCTGTCAGCCATCTCATGTAAAATTTCAAATGTAGATACCCACAGTCATAAATAATGGCCAACGAGAGTTTCAATAAGTAAGCATGTGTAATGTCATGTTCATGATGACGATGAAAAGAAATAAATAAATTGAACATGATTCCATGAGGACAATGGTCAAGAGATAAATTTGACAGCTGAACGGTAGGATTTACAATTTAGTTCAATCTTTACATTAATGGCTTTAGTCTAGATTGTAATTCATACTCACGAGAACAAGAAGAGAAAAGAAGTGCACGCCCTTGATGTAAAGTGTGGAGTAATGTACGTGTGTCAATTCACAATCTGTCGGTCTCAAACTCTCGAAAAAAAACACTTAACGTGATGGCATGCAATGAACAATGCATTTAACTACATATGGGTTTACAGATTTTAAGATAAAATTTATCATTTAAAGCAAGCTAGAATGGTAACAAGAGTAAATCACAAGTTTCATGTATGATCATATCATTAAGAAAGCATTAGAATAATATTCATGTAATTAAGGATTTTTCAATGGGTTTAACACTTTTAAGTCATTAAATAGACATTATGTAATGAACAAAACCAAGACATGCAATATTTTGCAAAGGTAGTGTCGACACAACTCATACTGGTGTCGACACCATGCTTCAAACATAAAGCAAAAACATGAAAAACTGGTCAAGTAGTGTCGACACTAGTCCACGTGGTGTCGACACAGTGCATCAAAAACAAGGCAAAAAGGTCAAGTAGTGTCAACACGAGATCAAGTAGTGTCGACACTAGAGACAGGTTCTAGAAAACCATCTGGAAAACATGGGACAGTGTGTCGACACTAGATGAGGTAGTGTCGACACTAGATTAGCTTCCCAGAACTTTCTGGATCAAACTGGGACAGTGTGTCGACACTAGATGGGGCTGTGTCGACACTAGATGCTTTCCCAAAACACTTTCTGGGCTGTTTTGGGACAGCAGGTCGGCACGAGTTCAGGTCAGGTCGACACGAGTTCAGGTCGTGTCGACACGAGTGCCCCTTCCAGACAAAACACATGACTGCAGTGCAGTGATCCACTTACACCTATTATAACTCTCTAAAGTGTGACATTTAGACAAAACATTCAACATGAAAGATGAATAGGACAACTAGTAGAAGAACTTTGATGTTGAGAGTTTGATCTAATTCAGTCTCGAATCCCGAGAAAACATATGAAGAACAGAAAGGTCAAGTGTAGCCCGAAATCATAGTATCATGCAGAGACTCTCTTATCATGCTCCTAACTCTCTAACGAAGGATTTTTGGACAAAATGTCCAACATAGAAGATGATCGTGACTTCAATTGGAAGAACTTTTATGAAGAAAGTTTAGTCAAATTTGGTCTTGAATCATGTGCACAATATGACGAACGAGAAAAGCCCTAACGGTGCAAGACTTCGGGAAAAATCACCAATACACGATGAATACTCCATGAAAATTGGGCAAATCAAGTGCAAATGATCCTAGACTCAAAGAACTACATGTTGGCATTAATTTTATTTAATCTTGGCCCGAGAACACCTACCTTATGGGTTGAAGAAGTCTCGTTTGTCCAGAAAACCCGAGTTCAGACCACTCGGAGGAAAACGCTTACTGCTCCGTGTACACTGCATGGAATTTGAGAATTCCACTTGGGTTAGTACGTAGACTTGACCCTCTTTCCAGGGGTATAAGTCTTGCAAGGTTTGGTTTAGGTTTGACCTACCTTTGGTCGACTTCAAGATGATGGTCTGCACAGGTCCCAGCAGACGAAACAGGGGAAGAAGAACGACTTGGTGAGGATGATCTCCTGCTCCCCAGCCACCAAGAACTTCTCCACACGATCCTAGCAAGTTCTAAAACTCGTTCCTAGAGTTTGGTGAAGAGTATTAAGCAACCATGGTGTTTTAGGAGTCCTATTATAACTAGGAAAGCTAAGCTGCGGTTTTGACAGTGCAGTTTCCTATCTTTTGAGGATTCCTTCCTCCCTTAGAGTGTGTGAGGCTTTAGGAAACCTCCCACCATAGATAGGCACGAATTTGGGTTGCCAAGAATGCATGATTGCATTCAATCCAACTCAGATTGCCTCTTCCTAATTTCAACCGAATTAAAGTTACAAAATTCCCTGCATTTTCTAGTTTTCTTTCATTATTGGGCCAAATGATGTCCATTGACCCAATTATGATATTGGGTCCTTAATATATAATGTTGGAAGTCCCTCCAACACTTTTATTTAAGTTTGATTCCTTTATATACTAAAATTTCCGGGGTGCTACACCCTCCCCCACTTAAGAGAATTTGGTCGTATAGCAAGTTATTGTACAAGTGAGGTGTACTTACTTAGGAATAGCTCCGGAAATCTTTTGCGCATTGCTTCCTCGATTTCCCACGTGTCGTCCTCATCCATGCGTTGATTCCATCTAACCCTTACTAGTGGGATAATCTTGTTCCTAAGTTGGCGCAGTTCCCGGTCCACGATCTTAATTGGCTTCTCTTGATATGTTCCGTCTTTGTTGAACTCCAGAAGCTCGTATTCTATAACATGCCATGGATCTCGTACATACTTTTTCAACATGGAAATGTGGAACACATTGTGTATTCCATCCATTGTGGTGGTAAAGAGAGACGATATGCCACCTCGCCGACTCTTTCAAGGATTTCGAAAGGCCCAACAAACCTAGGTGACAACTTGCCTTTAACGCCAAATCGCCTGATCCCACGGCCTGGGGACACTTTCAGGAATACATGTTCACCAACCTGAAATTCCAGGTCTCTTCTTCTATTATCTGCATATGCCTTTTGCCTTTGCTGCGCCACTGCCATCCTTTCTTTAATAAGCTTTACCTTCTCTGTGGTTTCCCTTATCATCTCGGGTCCTATCATTTGTTTTTCGCCAACTTCATACCAGCATATGGGAGAGCGGCAACTTCTGCCATAAAGTGCTTTAATGGTGCCATCTGAATGCTAGCTTGGTAGCTATTATTGTAGGCGAACTCCACAAGAGGTAAGTGTTCATGCCAGCTACCTCCAAAATCTAGGACACATGCTCTGAGCATATCTTCAATCACCTGGTTAGTTCTCTCCGTCTGTCCATCTGTTTGTGGATGGAAAGCCGTGCTAAAATTTAGTTTAGATCCCAAGGAGTAATGCAGTCCTTTCCAAAAGTGGGATGTAAACCTGGGGTCTCTATCAGACACGATAGACACCGGTACTCCATGTAATCTGACTATTTCCTTCACATACAATGCAGCCAGAACATCTACTGACCACTTTTTCTTCACTGGCAAGAAGTGAGCTGACTTGGTTAAGCGGTTGACTATAACCCAGATACCATCGAATCCACCTCTAGATTTAGGTAGTCCGAAAATAAAATCCATTCCTATACCTTCCCATTTCCATGCCGGAATTTCTAGGGGTTTGAGTTTACCTGCGGGTCGTAAGTGTTCTGCCTTGACCCTTTGACATGTTAAGCATCGGGCGACATATTCCGCCACCTCTCTCTTCATATTCAGCCACCAGAAGCTTCTTTTCAAATCTTGATACATTTTGGTAGTTCCAGGATGAATAGTATATCTGGTCTTGTGAGCCTCGTCCATAATCATTTTCTTTGTCTCTGCATGGTCGGGTACACAGACTGATCCCGGAACAATAGCCTTCCATCTTCAGTTAATGAAAATTCTGGCCTCTGGTCCAGATTAGCCTTAATCTCCACAACTATAGGGTCATTGTCTTGGAGTGTTGTGATGTCCTCCAATAGTGTGGGTTGTGCTCTAACACTCGCAACAAGGCATCCCTTCTCTTTGATGTCTGCATCAATATTTAACTTGGCAAAGTCTTCTAATAACCTCCATTCACCCACCATGAGACTAGACAAGGTAACCATCGGCTTCCTGCTAAGAGCATCTGCCACAGCATTTGCTTTTCCTGGATGATATTAAATAGAGAAGTAGAAGTCCTTGAGATACTCCAACCACCTCCGTTGCCTCATATTCAAGTCCTGTTGAGAAAACAAATACTTCAAGCTTTTATGGTCAGAAAACACAATGAATTTCTCACCATATAGGTAATGACGCCATATCTTCAAGGCAAAGACTACAGCCGCTAGCTCCAGATCATGTACGGGATAATTGTCCTCGTGCTTCTTCAATTGTCTGGACGCGTAGCATATAACTTTCCCTTCTTGCATCAGCACACAGCCAAGGCCGATCCCGGATGCATCGGTGTATACTTCAAAACTACCCTCGGCAATTGGCAAGGTTAGTACGGGTGCTAAGGTAAGGTGTTCTTTCAATGCCCGGAAACTTTCTTCACATTCATCAGTCCATGCATATGGATTTTCCTTCCTGGTAAGCCTGGTCAATGGTACAGCTATCTTTGAGAAATCTTTAATGAAGCGACGATAATAACCGGCTAACCCCAGAAAGCTTCTCATCTCCGACACAGTTGTCGGCCTTTCCCAGTTCTTTACCGCCTCCACCTTAGATGGATCCACAGAGATTCCCTCCTTGGATATGATGTGACCAAGGAAAGATACTTCCTCCATCCAGAATTCACACTTACTAAGTTTAGCATAGAGTTGATTATCTCTAAGCACTTGCAGAGCAACCTTCAAGTGTTCCTCATGTTCTTCTTGGGATTTGGAGTAAATAAGGATGTCATTAATGAACACCACTATGAACTGGTCCAAATATGGCCTATAAATATTGTTCATAAGTTGCACGAAGGCCGCTGGAGCATTGGTTAAACCAAACGGCATGACTACGAACTCGTAGTGACCATATCTACTCCGGAATGCAGACTTGTGAATATCCTCTTCCTTTATTCTCAGTTGGTGGTAGCCCGACCTCAGATCTATCTTGGAGAAAAATGTGCGCCAGAGATCTGATCAAACAGTTCATCGATGCGGGGCAGTGGATACTTGTTCTTTATTGTCAACTGGTTCAACTGACGGTAGTCAATGCAAAGCCTCATTGATCCGTCCTTCTTCCTGACGAATAATACTGGCGCTCCCCACGGGGATGTACTGGGCCTGATAAAACCTTGATCTAGCAATTCTTGGATCTGTCTCTTCAACTCCTGCAATTCAACAGGGGACATGCGATACGGGGCCTTTGAAACAGGGGCTGCCCCAGGGAGTAACTCAATGGTGAAGTTTACTTCCCGATCAGGTGGTATTCCGGGAATTCTTCTGGAAAGACATCCGGGTAGTCTCTAGCTATGGGGATGTCTTCTAGGTTTGGTTTCTGCTTTTCAATCACCATGACCGAAACTAGGAAAGCATCACAACCCTGGTTGATTAGCTTAGAAGCTTTTAGGGATGATATCATGATGGGGTGTTTATGATAGCGATTCCCAAGTAGGGAAAAGGTTGGAAGATTTGGACTTCTAAAGGTGACCATCCTATGACGACAATTTACATCAGCATCATATTCGATCAGCCAATCGACACCCAATATGGCATCATAGCCCTTCATGTCTAGACAGATAAAATCAGCAGGGAGATTGTGTCCTCCTACTATAGTTTCACATTTGAAAGTAGTGGGTAAGTTTAGATTCTGAGCCCAGTGGAGAGGCTACAGTGATCTTGGATTTCAAGGGTACAGGTTGGACAGGTAGAGTTGCAATAAATGTGGTGGAAATAAATGAATATGCAGCTCCCGTATCAATAAGTACAAATACAGGTTGAGAGTGTATGGAAATGGTACCTTCCACCATATCTCCTTCCTCGGGTAGGTCAGCTTCTATGACTGCATTAAGGCGTCCCCCACGCTGTGGTACATTCTGGGCTTTTCCTGGTTGGTCCTTCAGCATAGGACAGTCTGGAATACGGTGATCACGACCACCACACCTCAAGCATGCCCCGAGCTTCTTCCAGCATTCCTCAGCTCGGTGTCCTGGTTTATCACAAAACTTGCAGTTTTCAGACGACTGCCTACCTTCCACTTTGACTCTTTTATCTCCCGCCGCATCTCTTCCAGCAATTGGCCTCTTGTTGTTGCTGTTGAAGTTATTATTGTTGCTACGAAACGTTGGAACAGTATTTGGTGCTCCCTTCTTGACAAAGACCGGCTTAGAGTTGTCCTTGCCCCTCATGCTCTCTAGTTTGGCCATGGTGTCCTCCACTAGCTGAGCTCTTTGGACCATCTCAGTGTAAGTTTGAATGTTGTGTGGTCCGAGCCTTTCGATGAACAGGCCTGAGTCCATCCATGAAACGGTTGGCTTTCAACCTTTGTGTGCCCACAAGATGTGGGGCATACACTGCCAGGCGAGCAAACTGAGCTTCATACTCAGCCACGGACATGCTCTTCTGTTTTAGTGCAGCAACCTCTGCCCTTCTTCTCCTTTACTCTCTCAGAGAAATATTTTCCCCGGAATATCTCCAGGAATCCGGCCCACTCTAGTTCAGCTACGTTTGGCAGGTGGGCCGAGGTGGCCTTCCACCATGCTCGAGCATCCTTGGTAAATTGGAAAGTGGCCAGTACCACTTTCTCCCTATTGTTGCATTGCATTACTTGGAAAATCCTTTCGATCTCCTCTTGCCAATTTTCTGCTTCATCGGGTGGGATCCGGGAGAGAAACGAGGAGGGTTTAAACTCCTAAAATTTCGGTGCAGATCACCGGCTCCATTCCTTGCAGCTGCAGCCAGATTTCCAGCCTGAACTACATTTTGCAGGGCCTGCATAAGTCCAGCCACAGTGTCTTGCATAGCTTGCCACTGGTTGCGAGCCATTGCAGTTGTGTGAGAGTGTTATGAGGATTCCTGAGAAAAAGGATGGAAACCAATTAATGTCTCTAGATACATTATAAGAATCAATGGGTAGAAGTGTTTAATTCTTTCTAACATATTCCCAGTCTCTACCCATTCTCACCAGGTACTGTATTTAACTTCCATGACCTAGGTTCCATAAGTATCTCCTATTCCTGAGACATATCCTATTTGATATTCCTAGGCTCTGATACCACTTAACTGTCACGTCCCGAGAATTACGCAGCGGATATTAATAATAACAATTCGAGTCGATATCCCGAGACGTGGACAGTCGGCAAATAAGCCTCTAGCTAGCACGCACTAAAAGTGTATCAACACAACATCATAATAGGGCCCAACTGATGAACTCAATAAAAATTGTATTCAATCTCAACTCAACTTATAAAAATTGGAAAATAGTACAATACTAACTCAATAAAAAGGAAATACATTTACCCCTCACTCCCTACTACATGTTCTAACTCTCAAAATAAACTACTATAACTAGACTCATATTTGGAACGCTCATCACTCGGATGCATTCCCATCCTCTGCTTGCTCTTCCTCTTGAACATCATAGTCACCTGGATTGGGAAAAAGGTAGGGGATGAGCAAAGTAGCCTAGTAGGATTTATATCTCAATGTGCGGGCAATGATATAAGTGATTAACATTTTAGAACTAGGCAAGTACGATGAATGATATGCAAGTACGAATAAAACTCATTAAAACATGATATATATAAAACAAGCTGGATAGAGTGAACAAGATAGAATAAGATTGTTAAACAAGATGCCAAGAAAGAATTAGCTATAGATCACTTTGCACAAGCACGCAAGATTTCACTTGATGTCAATGGTTTTCAAGAAAGCAAGTTATCACTAGTAGTAATAAATGCAGGATGGCCATATCACGCAAGCAAGCAAGATTGCACAAGCACGTTCAAGTAACACTAATCAGGCACGTAGACACCAATGTACACCAAGAAAAGATCCATCAAGAATGTACACCAGGACACGTGTATGTGGTTATGTAAACATTCAACAAGCAAGAAAGTACTCCCAGCGCAGATGCAACGCCAGTAATCATTATACCCCATGGTTAACAGTATATTTATGACTCTCCGTCATTGGGGCTAGACTGGAGCCCTTGGACACACGCCGTGCCCTGTCAGCCATCTCATGTAAAATTTCAAATGTAGATACCCACAGTCATAAATAATGGCCAACGAGAGTTTCAATAAGTAAGCATGTGTAATGTCATGTTCATGATGATGATGAAAAGAAATAAATAAATTGAACATGATTCCATGAGGACAATGGTCAAGAGATAAATTTGACAGCTGAACGGTAGGATTTACAATTTAGTTCAATCTTTACATTAATGGCTTTAGTCTAGATTGTAATTCATACTCACGAGAACAAGAAGAGAAAAGAAGTGCACGCCCTTGATGTAAAGTGTGGAGTAATGTACGTGTGTCAATTCACAATCTCGTCGGTCTCAAACTCTCGAAAAAAAAAACACTTAACGTGATGGCATGCAATGAACAATGCATTTAACTACATATGGGTTTACAGATTTTAAGATAAAATTTATCATTTAAAGCAAGCTAGAATGGTAACAAGAGTAAATCACAAGTTTCATGTATGATCATATCATTAAGAAAGCATTAGAATAATATTCATGTAATTAAGGATTTTTCAATGGGTTAAACACTTTTAAGTCATTAAATAGACATTATGTAATGAACAAACCCAAGACATGCAATATTTTGCAAAGGTAGTGTCGACACAACTCATACTGGTGTCGACACCATGCTTCAAACATAAAGCAAAAATATGAAAAACTGGTCAAGTAGTGTCGACACTAGTCCACGTGGTGTCGACACAGTGCATCAAAAATAAGGCAAAAAGGTCAAGTAGTGTCGACACGAGATCAAGTAGTGTCGAAACTAGAGACAGGTTCCAGAAAACCATCTGGAAAACATGGGACAGTGTGTCGACACTAGATGAGATAGTGTCGACACTAGATCAGCTTCCCAGAACTTTCTGGGTCAAACTGGGACAGTGTGTCGACACTAGATGTGGCTGTGTCGACACTAGATGCTTTCCCAGAACACTTTCTGGGCTGTTTTGGGACAGCAGGTCGACACGAGTTCAGGTCAGGTCGACACGAGTTCAGGTCAGGTCGACACGAGTTCAGGTCGTGTCGACACGAGTGCCCCTTCCAGACAAAACACATGACTGCAGTGCAGTGATCCACTTACACCTCTTATAACTCTCTAATGAGTGACATTTAGACAAAACGTTCAACATGAAAGATGAAGAGGACAACTAGTAGAAGAACTTTGATGTTGAGAGTTTGATCTAATTCAGTCTCGAATCCTGAGAAAACATATGATGAACAGAAAGGTCAAGTGTAGCCCGAAATCGTAGTATCATGCAGAGACTCTCTTACCATGCTCCTAACTCTCTAACGAAGGATTTTTGGACAAAACGTCCAACATAGAAGATGATCCTGACTTCAATTGGAAGATCTTTAATGAAGAAAGTTTAGTCAAATTTGGTCTTTAATCGTGTGCACAATATGACGAACGAGAAAAGCCCTAACGGTGCAAGACTTTGGGAAAAATCACCAATACACGATGAATACTCCATGAAAATTGGGCAAATCAAGTGCAAATGATCCTAGACTCAAAGAACTACATGTTGGCATTAATTTTCTTTAATCTTGGCTCGAGAACACCTACCTTATGGGTTGAAGAAGTCTCGTTTGTCCAGAAAACCCGAGTTCAGACCACTCGGAGGAAAACGCTTACTGCTCTGTGTACACTGCATGGAATTTGAGAATTCCACTTGGGTTAGTACGTAGACTTGACCCTCTTTCCAGGGGTATAAGCCTTGCAAGGTTTGGTTTAGGTTGACCTACTTTGGTCGACTTCAAGATGATGGTCTGCACAGGTCGCAGCAGACGAAACAGGGGAAGAAGAACGACTTGGTGTGGATGATCTCCTGCTCCCCAGCCACCAAGAACTTCTCCACAAGATCCCAGCAAGTTCTAAAACTTGTTCCTAGAGTTTGGTGAAGAGTATTTAAGCAACCATGGTGTTTTAGGAGTCCTATTATAACTAGGAAAGCTAAGCTGCGGTTTTGACAGTGCAGTTTCCTATCTTTTGAGGATTCCTTCCTCCCTTAGAGTGTGTGAGGCTTTAGGAAATCTCCCACCATAGATAGGCACGAATTTGGGTTGCCAAGAATGCATGATTGCATTCAATCCAACTCAGATTGCCTCTTCCTAATTTCAGCCGAATTAAAGTTATGAATTTCCTTGCATTTTCTAGTTTTCTTTCATTATTGGGCCAAATGATGTCTATTGACCCAATTATGATATTGGGTCCTTAATATATAATGTTGGAAGTCCCTCCAACACTTTTATTTAAGTTTGATTCCTTTATATACTAAAATTTCCGGGGTGCTACACCTTTCTAGGTGTGTAGGAAGGTGACCTACGTGCCTAGAGTCAGTGGAAAGGTGTGTGTGTGTGTGTGTGTTGCATGTAACTAAGAGAAGAGTTAAGAAAGAGAGAGGGAGGGAGGTGTAGATCCTCGTTGTTGATGTTGTAGCTCCTTTCAAGGGCTCCTCCAGCTTCAAAGCAGACCTCCTGGACGTCCCAAGTGTGGAGAGAATGAAGAGGATGAATGGTGGAAGGTTGGGTGCAATTTTCTCTCTCTTCTCTCAAAAGGGCAGCATATGGACGTCCAGCCTCTCTCCCCTTCTTAGAGGGCCTAAGGGAGTGTTATATAGGCAGTGAACTCGAGCTCAGCAGCCTTAGATGCTCAAGTGTGAAGAAGAAACACACTTGCACACTTAGCAATCCTTGTATAAAAGCTCAACCAATGGGGAGAGGCCATGTAGGATTTTTAGGGTCAAGGGGGTGCCAAGGTGGCCCATATGCCCGTTGGGAACGGCCCCATGCGGTGCATGGGCGAGAGAAAGGTGCAAGTGGGCTATATTCTCGGGTTAGTTGCGCAGACCAGGTAAACCAGGTTAACATCAAGCGCTATTGCCGCCAACCTCATGCAGACGTCCAGGGATGTGGACGTCTAGATGGGTCAACGTCAAGGACCCATGCCGTCAACCAGTAGTCAGCGGCCATCGATGCTGCCGTCTACATGGTATCCGAGGCAAGTCAACAAACTGTCAAACGAGGCTTAATGGGCCAAAAGAGCCTTGCGGGAGATGGGCCAAATCTCACGTCTACACAAATAACTCCAATTTCATTAATAATTCACCAACTATCTATAACATCAATCCACCAGAGCCATAACTAGGGCCCCGAGTACTTTATTAAAATTCAAACTAATACATACTGACTGATTGACCAACTAACTGCTACGTCATGATAGCTGATCAAGTCACTCCTGAGCAACTTCCTCATCAGTCCCATCCTCGTGAGTGTGGTCATATCCATCCGACTCACCTGAACATATGAAATAAACACGCAGGATGAGCGAATAACGTCTAGTAGGACTTAATATCTCATGAGAACAAGTATGCTTTAAATAATAATGTCTTAAATGGCAGGGTAACGAAAGAGTATAGTCATGTAGAGCAAGTAACGATAGCAAGAGAGCAATAGCACTGGTATAGTGAAAATAGCACAACGATAACGATAATAGAATGGCCATGTAACGACAATAGCACTTGTATAGCACTTGAATAGATAGCACTTGAATAGATAGCACTTTGATTGTCAACGATTAATTGTTATAGTATTAAATGGCACTGGATGCAAGCCGCACATCCTGATCATGTAACCCTTGCAAGGAAATAGCACTCTTCGGGAGCTCTCTCTAGGACCAGACCGGGCCCTATTGCACTGGCATATAGCACTTGTTTATTATTTTCGACAATCAATTGTATGGCCAAATAGAGTACCAAGAAGAGATGAGAGTAATAGACGAAATAGATGAGAGTACAGAGTGAAAGTGAGCAGATGAGAGTAACGAGATAGTAGATGAGATAAGGGTATAATCGTAAAACAATGTTAAACCATGATAGTAACAGTTGCACAGCACTAGGTCGGGTACCGGCAGTCAGGTAGAAGTCTCCACCGCCCACTAGTCGTGCTATGAACACATGCTAGATGGTCCGACATGATTACGAGGTAAGAGAGAACACACTAAGGCCGTTTGGATCGTATTGATCCCTAGGGGTGTAATGGGTTTTACGGTACAACCAGCTCGTTGGCTAAGGACGTGTGCCAAAGCCAAGAAGACTTACGATGGCCTTGACAAGGATTCTCTAGTCCAGTCAGGAGTCTTCCCGGTGGAGAGGTTGTCCATGCCAAGAAAGTGTATAGAAAACTAAGGTCCGTCATGCCTCGAGTGCTCGAAGCCGAGGGAAGCAGTAACGGTGTATAAAACGTGCGAGTGAAACGAAGACAAGTGTAATTAATTAAATAAGGAATTTAGTAATTTATTTCTCTAAATTACCAGATACATTATTGAGTAATTTAATAGAGTTTAATGGCAAACATGATGGTTAAGTGTGTGTAAGTGTAAGAAATCCAGAGAGCATAATGGATTGTGCACATAGCTTTTAAATTAATTAAACTTATAATATTATTGCCCATTAATAATTATTCAGATCGAATTATTCATAACAGTGTTTAATTGAGGCTAAACAATGGCTAAATAGCAATTAGAGCAGGGATATATAAGCAAAACCAGGTTCTGGCCACGACAGTCAAGTCGCGACGTACAGGGGTGTCGCAATTAGGTCGTGACGCCAGTGACTGGCGCGATCAGAGAGTTCAGGTCGTGGCCCACAGGGATGTCGCGTTAAGGTCATCGTGACGCCCTTGCATGGTGCGTTCTGTTGAACCGGCGCTGGGGTGAACCGGTTCTGGTCGCGACATGTCGACCCGTCGCGATCAGATCGCGACGGTTCTCCTTGTCGCGACCCCCTCCTGAGGTCGCGATGCATCGAGCTGTCGTGATCTCAGAGGGTGGCCCGAGCCCAGAAAAAGGGTTTGCCCTTTGTTCCAGGTGGGCTCCTTCGATACTAATCACTTCAAAAATCGATATAAAATCACATAAAGCTCCAAAATTCAAGAAATCAATTTTAAACGAAACATGAAGATCTATCACTGGGCATGATGAATTAGAAAACGAACACATTTAGGACATGCTTTAATAGGTTGAACTTCGGTAACCTAATTATGCACAGTCATGGATAAACAATTTAATTGGCAATGAATACACGATAGAAATTAGGGAAAATATGGACGTTTGAAAGCTAGGATCATGTAGTATTTAAGAGAATAAATTCAGGGCATGGGATCATGTACAAACGAGGATTGAACACAAACATGATGGTTCGGGCACAACATGTTAACAAAAGTTTGGGTATTTAATTCGCCCTCATGGAAGAGCAAAATAGAGCGAAATTTGAGGGCTTTCAAGGGGATCATGAAGACTACCTAGGGTAATTTTTACATGGTTTAAGCTTGAGAGATTGCCTACCTTTCGTTGAAGTAAAGAAAACCCTAGTTTGGAGATGAAAATAGAAAAATCCTCCTTGCTCCAAGCCTTCTCCTCCCTTGCTCCTTCGTCCACAGCCTTCTCCTTCGTTCTCCAGAGCTCTAACAACAATCTAGGGGGTGATAGGGCCAAAATTGGGGTGTTTTGATGGTTAATAGAGTCCTTACTTCCTTAAGACTCATTCCTTTCATAAAATCCGAATTTTCCTTAATTTTCACCTCCCTTTCTAGTATTTATCTCCCACTTAGGATGGGAAGAGAGCCAATTTCGTGGGTAAGGGTTAGGATAAGGGTAGGACTCCTTTTTAGGATATATATGGCTTATTTAAGACTTATCTTACCCCTTTTATTATTTACTATTATTTTAAATCCGAATTCCACCTAATTAGCTCCCATCATGTGTTGGGCTCTCCACAATTTGGCCCACTCTATCATGTTTGGGCCACTAATATAACCCATTCCTAATTTTGGTTAATGGGCATTCATTTAATTCACTTAAATTCTATTTATTCCCTTTTTATTCTAATTAAATCTATTTATCTCATTATTAAATTGAAATTTTATTTTCTTTTGAATGTAAAAATCAAGCTTGCTATATTTGTAGTGCAATCATAGTTGGGGGAGATGACACCGGTAGACGTGTTGGGCCCTAGCTAGCCCCTTGTTTGTACAACCTCACTCTACGGGCCCCAAAACTTTAGAGGTGAGACAATAGTAGGTCTGCAGTTCGGTCAGATTGCATGTGGTGTTGGTTGGTCTTCATAGTTCTTTAGCTTTGTTGAAGTGGAGCCGTAGTTGGACTTGTCTATGGCTGCGAGGATGAGAAGTTTTTATCATGTTGTTTGTCTGGGTCAGATTCTAACATCATGAACTAGTCTTCGTGATCCGAGTAGTAGCATTATATATTGTGACTCAGATTTCTAGCAATGATTGATTTAGAGCCTAGTCATTACCTTCCATTTACAACACTTCACATCCTCTTTCTAGTAGATTACTTTTAATTCTTATTTAACAATTGCTTTAGCTCTATTGCTTATGTGATTATAGTTACCATGTGGTTTTGGAAGTGTGCATGCACAAAATAAGAGACTGAACAATTTACTTTCTATTAATTATGCTTTACTTCTTTTCAGACATGTATTATATTTAATTTCTGCACATTAATATGTTCAATGAGATTGTATGGATTATTCATTTGGTTCACTTTATTTGCTTGGATTCATGTGTTTTGGGAGTTTTTCTTACTAAGCATGTGAATTTGTGAGGCTCACACCTTTACACCTCTTTTAGGTGAACGATAGCAGGTGAGTTCATGTTCCTAATTAAGATTGACTCTCGTGGTAATGGAGGCGGACCTATACCACCAGTAGCATGAGCATTTCCTCCAATGTACACCTCTAGATATGCTCCGGGTTGTTGCACTTTTTCTTTCGGACATGGGTATATGTATTGGGACAATGTAACTTTATGTAAATATGTATGAGATCATGTATTGATATGAGGTGGAGTTGGATCGGATCCCTATTAGGATTCAGAAGGTGAGGACTGCCACAGTTGGTATCAGAGTAAGGTCTAGTTAGAATATAGAAAGGTAAGAAGATTATAATGTCCCAAAACATTGACACTGAATGACAACGAGAAAGAAGAAGTCTCATTGTGCACCTCTCTCCCTCCCCTTGATCGGCACTAGAGGGGATGACCCCCCATATAGGATCGCCACTTCCCTCCCTCCCTCTCTTTATCTATCTCTCTCTCTCTCTCTCTCTAACACAGATGAAGACTTCATGCACCTTCAAAGATTACCAAACATCCTCAAGACACTTCCAGAATGATGGCCTATTTGATCACAACCAAGCTCGAGCCCAGGGTCCCCACCACACCATAGGCTACTCCACAACCCTGGCTTCACACCTCATGAGGTCTCTAAGTTCTCTCTCTCTCTCTCTCTCTCTCTCTCTCTCTCTCTTCTCTCTCTCTCTCTCTCTCTCTCAAACCAGCATAGACACTGGCACCGGAGGTGGAGACCCACATTTCCCCATTGCTTTCTCTCTCTCTCTCTCTCTCTCCTCTCTCTCTCCTCTCTCTCTCTCTCTCTCTCTCTCTCTCTCTCTCTCTACTATAAGAGATATTTTAAAAATTCATCCCTTATTTAATAATCCATTAAGATCATAATGAAATATTTTGTCATTTTGACCGTCAGTTAACCTCATAGATAACTAATTATTTTTTTGGATTTTAGATATGTAAGATATAATATATAAATTTTAGGGTATATATTTGAATGCAATGTATTTCAAGAGAACATATGTGTTGGCCCGCTCTGATTATTGTGGATAATATGGCAGCAAGCTCAAGCTATCTAGAGGGAGGGATGAATATAAAGCTGTAAAAATTCTGAAACTAAAACACAGAAATCACAACTTAAAAACTTTGGTTAGTGAATGTGATAGTGTGTGATAGAGAGTAGCAATGTAGAAGCAAATTTAAACAATCACACAAAAGAACACAAAATTTTATCCTGGTTCGGTACTTCACAGAAGGAAGACCTACGTCTAGTCCCCAAGCAAAATCTTGGGATTTCACTAACCGAGGTACAATCCCCCCAGGGATATACAAACCCCCAGCTCCCAGCTAGTCCTCTTCCTTTCCGAGTAGGAAGGAAACTCACTTCTATTATAGGTCAAGAAGCCACCCTCCTAGAACAAACCCCAGTGCGGTTCTGCTAGACTTAAACCCCTAGCTAGGTTCATCTAACACTACCCCAGCAAGGTTCTTCCTTTAACCAAAAGGAAGTGGTAAGAACAGTCCCTTAGCTAGACAGAAACCACTAGCAACCCCACTGGCCTTCTCTTCACATAGGAAGAAGAACATTATATAAAGTCCTACAACTGGACAGAAATCTTTCTTAGCAAAGAAAGAACATACTGAGAGTTGTACAAGATGAACAAAGGAAGTCTAGCTCTCAGCCACAAGACTGTCCCCCAGATTTACAATGCAGCAAAGAGAGAGTGAAGAGAGGAAAAGGAGCTTGAAAGCTTGAAGACTTCAGATGGCTGCGTGCACACTTCTTCTTGGGCTCGAGTTCTTTCTATCTCTTTTGAGTGTGTATGGCATTGAGGCTTCTCACTGGATGTACACTCTTTGAATGATCTTTAGGAAAGCTCTCTTCTTGTTCTTCAGCCTTGCTTCATCTTTTATAGAGCAACTTTGAACAGATCCATTGGAACTCTCAAGCCATTGCTGATCTCTTTCTTCATCTATTCTTCTTCTTCTTCTGTCTAATAGACACTTAGTGTAGAGAGAAGTCTTATCTGTAGGTACAAAAAATAGAGTCAGACTAAAAAGGTCTTCTGTCAGAAGCCCATACCTTTGCCTTATTTCCTTGTTTTCTATTGTCAACATCTCACCTACCTTTGAAAGATAGGCAACAAAAAGATCTTCAGTCAGACAGAGAAATAAAAAGATAACATGTGTTGTACATTTGAACTTTCAGTTGCCGCCACAAACATTTTGAAACATTTGAAATGTAGAGGCAATCGATGTTTAAGTATAGAAACTTCAACTGTAAAGAAGTTGGAGTATGTATCATATATTAACTTTCTAGAAGTCGGAGTTAGAACCAAAGTCGATGTTTGAGATGAAGTCAATGTGAACATAATCGATGTTCAAGTGTAATCCATGTATGAATGTAATTGATGTTTGAAATGAAGTCGATGTGAACATAATCGATGTTCAAGTGTAATCCATGTATGTAATCAATGTTTTGAAGTCGATGTTCTAAACGAAATCGATGTCGAACAGAAATCGATATTTAAGTAAAATCGATGTTCAACTAAAGTCGATGTTTTAATGAAATCGATGTTTTGAAGTCAATGTTCTAAATGAAATTGATGTTGAATAGAAATCGATGTTTAAGTGAAATCGATGTTCAACTGAAGTCGATGTTTTAATGAAATCGATGTTTCGAAGTTGATGTTCTGAAATCGATGTTTTAATGAAATCGATGTTTTTGTATTGTAATCGATGTTCTGACCGAAATCGATGTTTTGAATGGAATCGATGTGGACTTAGAAAACATCTGAGGAAACCAGCAGCTGTCGACAGGCAGGTTGCATCTGTCGGCAGCCCAGCCCTTGATACAGAAATACAGTTCTGGAAGATACATATGTTGCAGTACCTGTCGACAACCGATGAGCATCTGTCGACAGCCGCTGTTCAAACATAGTGTTTATAACATATGTTTTTCTGTGATATTACTATAGTGTATTTGAGGATTATTTATGCAGATAGTTATGCACTCATTGAATGTTCAAACTTATACATGAAATGCATGAGTTTTCAGATTAATATCAGAACATGATATGACATAAACATAAGATTTATTTAGTCATGAGTTTTAGTTATCACCAAAACATGAGATAAACAAAAGAGTGGTTCAACAATATGTAAATTTTCCTAAACACTGTTGTAGAATCATAAATAACTAACTAAATAAATAAATAAATCATAATCTAAGTACCATTATACAACTAAAACACATATGTTCTACTACAAACACCAGTATATACTATAAGTACATATAGATAACAACAAGTATTGACATGCATCATCAAAACCAATATACATTCATAAGTATATATATAGAACCATAAGCTCCAATATCCAATATTGTGGATTATCTCACCCCCTGGTCTGAAACCGTAAGGTCTAATGGCAAAACTTATCCCAATAAGGGATAACTTAATTAAACATCACTCCGAACCACCCTAAAGGGAACTAGACAATAGGCCAGGCCCAAAAGTGCCATAGAGCTCGATATCTTCAGACCCCTCTCTAGCTCAAGACAAGGTCTCAAAAGAGACAACTCAAGGGGAGTGAATAGCTCTCGGGGGAGTAGCCTCGAAAGGCACAAAGACAGGGGCAATGATCCCTCGATAGTAAGAGGAGGCCTAAACTTGAAAGACAGATCCTCGATTGGGGTACCCTTAGCTCGAGGGTTTATGTCCCCCAAGGGGATTTTAGCTTGGTAGGAAGAGTCGATCCTATTGGCCTATAGCCTGACCGAAAGTGGGACTCAATAGCCTAGCCCCCCATCCAAATGATGACGTTAGTAAATCTTTACAAGACTAAAGGACAAACTAACGTGGGGAATAAAGTCCAGAATTAGTCATTCTCATGATAGCTCCACCGTACGAGGTCAACAACTCTCCTTAGGTGATCACACCACGAATGACACAATTACTCACCAAATGGGACAAGGGCATTGAAGCGGGTCACCTTACCTCTGCACCACCATACTCTAGGCATCCCCTCCCACGTCCTCTCCGTACTATGCCACCATGCCATGTGTGGAAAAGTGAGGAAGCTAGAGTCTATTTGATCCCCTAGGATGCTTGCCAGTGAAGGTAAGCACACTGAAACACCCTCATTGGTGGAGAGTGATCTTGAGTCGCCTCCTCCTCTCCTCTTTACTACTTTCCTTGCCCACCATTCTTGACTTAGGTATTGGAGGGTTATCCCTTGGAACCTATCCCCAGGGACCTCTGATCCTTTGTTCATCTGCGCTGATCACCCTTGGCGAGCTTATGCATTCCATCCATCCTAAGACAATCCAACGGTCTATGACAAAACTCGAGATATGAATTTTTTTTTGAGATGGATCTAACCTAGTTAGTACAAAGTTGTTCCACTGGAAACTATTACTAGAGAAAACGTTTCTACCTATTTCAATGTCACTCGACTGCCAGACACACATGCCAACGAGACATGGGGTTTGGCTCCCGGCCAATCAAGTCAAGAGCTGAGCAATACTTGCTACCCATTTCACCGGTAGCAATTATTTCTCCTATTATTAAGGCATACCATATTTTTTTTAAGAGGCGTTCTAATAGAGTTCAACAAGAAATATGAATGTATGTATTAATCTACCTATTTGCCTCCTTTCATGTTATATATATTATGAATGGTATTGAAAATCCCATGTTTATATATGTCCAAAAATGATTGTTGTCAAAGTCAGAATTTTTTTCTTTCCCATTCACGGTGGGAAGACTCTTTACTGCTAGGCCATAGTCATGGAGAAGGGCCTTGCTTGCCGCTTGTCCCACACCCAAACCCCCTGTGCGGGCCCCACCTGCGGCGAGCCAGCGCCCCTCCCCACTTTACCCATGGAGAATGATAGATTGGTATACACTACTTTCTAATCAGTTCATAAATAAATCAAATTGGACAATCCTTTATATGTAGTTATAGGAATCGTACATTATTTTCTATATCATGTATCTTATTGGTTCATACTCTTTCTTCTCTCTCCCCTCCCTCCCCCTTTCTGACATAGTTATCTATCTATCCATTCATTTGTTTTCACATGTGCAAAATGGTTAATTGTGCTTCCTTTTCACATAAAACCTCGATAACTAATAGAAAGCCTTATATACTTTGAAGTGGGAATCAACATCCGGTCTAAATCTGGAGAGAGGAGTTATTTTTAAGTTTATTGACCAATGTATTTTAACATCCAATTCAAAAATTTCAAATATTTATTTTAGGTCCAAATGAGGCTCTACCGTCAGTTAACTGACGTTAGAGAGGAGAAAATGCTTGTATTGCCCATCTGCTGTGTGGGATTGTGCTGCCCATCTGTAGCAGGGATTGTGCTGCCCATTTGTTGTGTGGGAGTGTTACGTCTGTACGTGGGATTTCCTCACAGTTGGTAGAAATGCCGACACGTGTTTCTGTATTGAATAATGATTAAACATCACAATTGGTAGAGATGCGTGGGAGTGTTGCGGGATGTACAATGTAGTTCTGTTCTAGAAAAGGATTAAAAGATAGATCGCATACATGGCACACCATTCTAAGAGAAGAAAGCCAAGTCAAAAACTAGAAGTTAAATTACGGGGTGTACATGCTATGTCCATTTTCTTGGTTTGATTCTTGTGGCATCTCCTTAAGTCAATCTGCTGAACACATATATGAGAACAGACTATCTAAAAAGGAGGAGCAAAAGAAAGTAGATGTTTTTCCAAGAAGTCCCTGTCAATTCTAGACATCATGTAAAGAGATGCATAACATGTTCCTGACACACTATTCTAATACAACACAATATCTAACATAACATTGTTTATAGAGGACCACAACTAGATGCATTGCCACTAGATACTGAAATAAGATAACATCTAAGTTTAAAAAGTTATTAATTATTTCACATGTCCAAAATAAAGTAAAATTAAAATTCAATCTAAATGCACATTCATGTCCTCTTGTGAGTGTGAGTCACCATCACTCCCATCACCTCCATCCTTATCTAGAATACTTAAAAATACAAATGTCTTTGGTAAGGACTACACAACCACTTTTGCTTTGTTTATAAGTGATTTTGAACCCCTCAGCTCATCCACCAACCATGCAATTATGTTCTCTAATTTTTTTATCTTCTCATCTTTTTCGCAAGTTGTTGTTGAATCCACGAAACTTTGTACTTTATCACACCACATGAAAAAATCACAATTCATCTCCTATAAAGAACATGAACAAAAATTCTTATTAGTAGATATAAAAGAACGAAAACAAATAGTTGGAGATAATTTACCTTGCATTTGTAGAATTTTCTTCCTGAAATTTTCTAGTACAAACATCATCAAGTATGCCAGAAATTTCCATACCTCTATGGATAGGAATTACATAGGCCTCATTCTTGTACGTGAAAATTTCAGGAATACGATTCATGTCTATACAAGGAACAGAAATATCAAGAAATTACAAGAAAAATATCTGAAATACAAAGCAGCATATACTGAAACAGTAGCATGTAAACATGATCAAAACCGACTTGCATATATTCAATGTTGATTTCAGTTGTCCTTATTGATTCTCCACAAAGCACAAAAAAATAATATTCTTTTCACTGTCCGGGGATCTTTCACTGAAAATTCTTGTGGACATGCATGAGAGAAACAGGGGGCCGTAGGGGCTGGGTGGGGGCCGCAGGGGGCCGCACGGGCTGGGTGGGGGCGGCAGGGGGGCCGCCGAGGCTGGGGGGTCGGGGCTGGGGGCGGCAGGGGGCCGTCGGGGCTGGGGGGGGGGGGGGAGGTGGGGGGGTTTCGGCCGGGGTTGGGGGCCGATTCTTGTTTTTTTTTTTTTTGAAAGAGACAAAGGGTACGAGATTTTCTCTCCAAAAATTAGAAACGACTTACCAAACGTATTCCACTTACTTCTCTTCCTTTTTTTTTAAAAAAAGAGAAAAATTAATAAAAAAGTGTAACCAAACACCCCATTATCCATTGCGACAGATGTATGTTTCCAACCTTATCTTGTTTGGCCATGGGAAACAATGAAATCAGAGAGATTCAACAACTTTATCTTATGGTACCTTAGGCAGAATTTTGAAGTGACCCCTTCTTTGTACAGAAATAGTAGCATCTAAACAATTGAAGCAGTTAATTAGTGCGACTGAAACATGATCTAAACATGACCCATCTAATTTCTCTGAAGCAGATGATCTTATTTCAGTACTGAATAGCAGAAAGGAGCACACAGTGGTCTACGCAATATACATCTCTTTAGAAATCGGCGATAATTAGTGCCATGACCCATCTAATTTCTCTGTAGCGGATGATCTTTAGAAACCGGCTCCCCCACCCCGGCGCTTTAGAAAATGAAGAAAGGAGAAGCATACCTGGCGACTGGCACCTCTTTCACCCTCACCACCGTCGGCGAAGCAGGGGTTGGATACCTAAGTACATGCATATGCATCAGGACAGAGCCGGCCGACACTTGAGAAAACGAAGAAAGGAGAAGCATACTTGGCGACTGACACCTCTTTCGCCCTCACCACCGTCGGCGAAGCAGGGTTGGATCTGTGAGCAAGCAGTGTGAACTCATAGCCGGAAGCCCTCGCCGGAAGCTCTCGCCCGTCGCTGGAATCCCTCGCCGGGGTGGGGTAGGGGGCGCGGGGTGGGGGAGGGATCGCCAGGAGGGTTCTCCGAGGTGGGAGAACCGAGGTGGGGGAGGGATCGCCGGGGTGGGGGAGCTGGGGTGGGTAGGGTTGCGTCTGGGTATGTGTGGGGGAGGAGGTTTCCCACGGGGAGAGGTTGCGTTTCACACACTCGGAGAACCGAGGTGGGGGAGGGATCGCCGGGGTGGGGGAGCTGGGGTGGGTAGGGTTGCGTCTGGGTATGTGTGGGGGAGGAGGTTTCCCACGGGGAGAGGTTGCGTTTCACACGGGGGTAGAATAAGGTTTTTGAAAAAAAAATATAAATGGAGATAACTGATTGGATTTAATATTAAATCTTTAACGGTCTTTAGACCTAAAATTAATTTTTTTAGAAATTAGACTTAAAATTAATTCTCAGTCACTTTTTTGGACTGGAAGTCAAAAATCCCTACTTTTAAAGATCCATCTCTTAAAAGAACTAGACCTATTGGAGTCAACTCAGCCTAGTTCCTATGAATTCAAAATACTTAATTTTGATTCAATTTTAAAAACTATTAGTTACTATTACCGGTACCTCTCATTCCTAAAACATATTTTAAGGAAAGTGGTTATTATCTAGGCGTCTAGATATATAATATCTAAGCGGTAGGCACAAGACCTTGTGGTGGGGTCTGTCCATATCCAGAGAGTACAGGCCCCCACCTACCCTGTGTCTGTCGCTTGGGAATTTCATATTCGGGCAGCACAAACAACTAGCACGACTCATCTTTTAAAGATCTAGAAGTTGCCTAATCCCTATTAAAACTAGGCAAATCAAGATATATGTACATGAAAAAGGTATGCATAAAGTGAAATGAATAATTTTTTTTTTTTTTTTGGTAACGAGGAAACCTTGCCCAATGTAATTTTGTGAGCTCAGTGATTGGTGTTCGTGAATTCTAAAGTTAGGACTTAGTAGCTCCTACTTTCCGTGTATCCGTATTGCTCTTATCCCACTTGACCGAAAAATTTCGGACCTACACACCTTGAAGATTGCATGTAGATCAGGTAAACCCCCCCTCAGGAATCAAACTCGGGACCTCCTGTTTTTTAAACAAGAGTTCTACCGATCGACCCAACTGGGGTCCTCAAGTGAAATGAATAATCCAATACAAGAATTGGTCTTTCATTTTGACTCCACTTTTAAATATACTTGCTTTTATTAGTTTATCAATCAGTATTACTTAATGCTATTTGATTAACTTCATTGTTTTCTTCCATGAGTTGATCACCCATGAAAGTACGAAGGGTTCTTCCGAAGTTTCCATTTTCTTGTTGTAAAATAAAAAAGGTTAAAAATAGTTATTTTCTTCATCTCCTCTTTTATCCTCCCAAAATTATCAGTTATCAGTTTGTATAATATATTCACATGCATAAGATAGCATCGTCTAAGTGTTCATCAGGATTAAGATAACAAGGCTAAGAGGTGTACCGGAATGGCATAGTGCTTAGCAAGTCAGAACCGGAAAGTAGAGATGTAAGATGTCTTTTTAATTTGTTTTCATCCATATTACATCCTTAAAATATATTATATTAGTTAAGTAATACACATTTGTTGTTGTCATTTTATACATCATGACGTTGGAATTTTACATATTATACCCTTAAGTTTATCGATATTTCAAATAATATCTGAAACCCTAATATTTGAAAATAACCTCCTAACATTTACTTGGCGTCAAAAATAGCCCTTTTAAAGTGAGTAACTATCCAAAGAAACATTAACAGAGGGAATATTCTATTAGGAAAGTTTAAGACTGAAATGCCCTTTAATAATATTGCATTAATGTGAGAAAAAAAACCATAAATATTATTTAAAATATAATAAAAATAAGAGGGTAATATATGAAAATTTCTGAAGCGAGAGCGGGATCGGCAACGGGCGCTACGCACTCAAAAAATCCAATTAGGTGCTTGAGACACCAACGAGCACCGACCATTAGGATATGGGCTTATTGTTATTTCCAGATCTATGTCCGACACCAGGGAATTCTGTTGGCTCCAGCGGGAACACAAGACGTCCTTGTTGATATCGAAAACAAGAACAGAACAACTCCAAATGGATCCCATGTAATTAACACGTTTCCTCAGTCTAGAGAGATGCACGGAGGCTTATCTTAGGTGCCGTTTGGAAATAAGTTTGAAAAAGATAAAATCAGATTCTAATGATTGGAATCTCACTCTTTCTCACTCTAATTTTAAATGAGAAAAAGTGATTGTGGATTCTCAAAAAGTAGATTTTGAAAAAATAGAAGAAAGGTGGAGAGATTGTGGATTCTCAAAAAACTAGGTTGTATGAGCTTTTTAGGTGATTTTGGCCTTTTTCATCACCAAAGTGTGTTCCCAAACGGTGCCGAGTCAATCACCCAATCCCATCTCCGAACATGGGATTGAACAGCTAGAAGGCCTGGCTGCTTGTGTCTGTGATTTGAAGTGACCTGTGGAGCTCGGTGCTGTGTTGATCATCCTACTTATCATTCTTGGTCCCAACCATGCGGAATGCCAAATTTGTACAACCGCTAACTTTTCTTCTTTTCTTTCTATACTCTTTGGTGAAGAAAATTGTTGATGCCCACTGAGCTACACGGCAAGAAGTTGGCAAATTATGATACAGAAACTAGGGAGATCGAAGGAACAGATGCTCTGTCCGTATCTGATTCGATCATGTGGGAGCAGGTTTTGTGAAGGAGAAGTCATCTTCGGGGTTGCGGTGGTCCTTGATCTGAAGACGGTGTTCGGCCAGCCGAGGTTCTTGATCGCTGCGACTGGCACCGCGGCCCAGGATGGGAGTTGATGGTGAAGTAGAGGGCATGTCTTGGTCGGTATCCGACAGCTCGTTTTCGGACAAGTATCTTACTTTGGTTTTGGAAGGGGCATTGGTGGCATGCCCAGTGGTCATGAATCGCTGGAGTGGATGAGCTGGGGAAGCGCTGGGGCTTGCACTTGGACTCTCCCCTGGGGTCCTAGCTGTCTGATGAGAAGATTTCCCATGCCTCTTCTTGGCGGCCTGATGCCACTTCTTGAGGGCCTTGGATGTCTGCTCGTCGAAGATGGATCGCTTCATGTGTGCTCCCATCTGAGAAAGAAACATCATGAAAGAAATTTTCACACACATCAGCAGTGACTCTTCCATTCAAAAAGGTACAAGTTCTCATATGACAACAATGATTCCTCCTTTCTCCATTCCATTAGTACAAGTTCTCAAATGAGAATTGTCATTTCCATTTTGTTCATTAGTAAAATAGCAGAAAAGAAGATGGATTATAATGGAAACCACTTAACCTATGCTGAAAATTCAATTTAACTGTCTAGATAATGGGATTGTTCTGGCATGACTGCCAATGTTGGGGATTTTGCTCATGGACAAAATTGTTTTGTTGGGGTAAAACAGGTTGATTGTGCAAAAATAATATAATGGCAAGCAGGTCTGTTTAAGCCGATAATCCTCATTACCCCACTGTTTCTGGCTACTTCTGCAATAAGCAGACGGGATCTGCACCTATAGTGTAAAAGGACACGATCCAGACTGTGTATTTTTTTCTTTCTCCATCCTAATTACGGAATGACTTGTTTTAGCATATCATGCCCACACAGGAATTGAGGCATGAACATTCCAAAAACTGACCCTGAAAATTAACGATGTTTAAAGAAGTATCTTATGCAAAAGTCTAGAGTCAACTATGAAGAGGAAAAGAGCGAAGTTCGTAAGGGGAAAGATTACCTGAGATACAAGTGCATAGAGTGGAAGTGTAACATAACTGCACAGGAATTGTACTCCCACCCTACAGAAAATCATGAAAATCCGAAGAATTGTCGGTACACATTCATGGGTGGATCTGTAAAGTGAAATATCTGGACATGATTTTATTGGAAATGGAAAGAGATATTCAATCTAAATAGAGTCATGATGGCTTAGGACTTTATTCATTGCAGCACTGAAAACAAGCTAATGCACAGTAAAAGAAACAAATCAGATCAGCATTCTTTTCTCATATTTTGTCTAAGAAGGGAAATATAAATCATCCGGGGAAAATGTTTCATTTTAGTGCAACTGGAAGCATGGATGCTATCTTCCAAGAAGCATTGTACACAAGGTGTCATGCACATGTAAGATAACCACTTGACAACATACCATGGATGGCAGTTTTGGCCGAAACGTATCGGTTTCGGCCCTGAATGATCCAAAACTGTACCTGCTCACTATAGCAGGTTCGAAACTTTAAAAATAATAAGTTGTTCAGGCATTTCAGCCCGATATGCCCATGTAGATAGGGGTAATTGTATTCAGTAAGCTTGACTGTAGTCATTTGCAAGGCACCAATGATCCACAGACTGAACACTTGCTGACTGCATAGGGGAAATTCCCCCCTCAGATCCACCCAGGCTGCTAGTGGCTGAGGACTCCATCAAAAACAGAAGGTAATAGGGTAGGAGAGGTCGCCCAAAATGTGGATGAAACACTCCTTAACCGCTGAAGAGAAGGGGCAGGTTCACTCGAACAAGCAAGCAAAACAACTCATCTGGAATAGGTGACTGCACCAGACAGAGCGAACAGCCCTTCTCTTATAGCGTAAAGGCTGGACAAACACCCTCCTAAATAGGGCGAACAGTCCTCTGGGCTAGGGGAACAACCTCCTGGATGTCCCTCCTAAACAGGGTGAACAGCCCTTTGGGTGGCATAGACATCCCTTCCTGGACAGGACGAACAGGAAGCAAGCAGCCCTTCCTGGATGGTGCAAACGGCCCCGCTGAACAGGGCAAACAACCTTCTTAACACCCTCCTGGCTCTGATACCCTGATGAAATCTAGCAGGATCAGAAGGGAAAGAAGGGAGAAGAAGAAGAGATAGTGCAGAAAGGGGCCTGGCGGCCAGACTCACTCAATGTCTGGCCGCCGCCCTCATCATCTCTTAAAAAGGGATTAGGGTAGGTTAAGTCAGGGTTAATCATGACTAAAATACCCTTGACTTAACCAAACCCAAAACCAATGCAAATACTTAAGATCCAAACCCAATAACAGTCACTTTAACAATAAAATAAGAAAAACAAAGACAAAAAACTACCCCTATCTACAGCCTGAAACTGGATGTGAACTCCCCTCTTAAGGGGAGTTCAAGTCTGTTTCTCGCTGCCGGGAGAAGATCTTGCCGCAGCCACCACCGCCATTTCTCACAGTTTACAGTGCGTAGCTGCCGTTGCCGCCACTGCCGTCATTTACATCATTGGGTTGAGGATTCCTCAAGGATCTCCTAAGTTTTTGTATTTTTTTGTCTGTTTGGTAGTTTTCTCGTTGCAGGTAAGGTTATATACAATATATTAGTTTATATACATTAATTAGGGTAAATCTCCAAATTAGGGCCTAATTAGTTATTTAAATTAGGGCCTTCATCTAATTAGGTAAGTTTAGCATCAATTGAACCTACTCCATGTTTAATATGTGGAGAATATTAGTTTAACATGTCCAATGCCTACTTCTAGCACTTAATCCAATTTATTCACACTCAAATGCACGTCCAATGATATTTTTTTTTTTAATTTTTGCTGGATTTTTCTGAAATTTTCTGAATTACCTGAGCCGATTTCCACCGGTTTTGGCCGAAACCAAAACCGAAACTAATATGTTAAACCGAAACTACCATCCTTGCACCATACCAGAAAAAATAAAGTATTATGTCTTGCAACCACAGTAGGCTCAGAAGCACCTGCAAAGCTTTTTGGAATTGAGAAAAAGCAACTTTTGACATTTCTGTTTTGCCACTCGGGACATGTTGATGCTGATCTTTTCTGTGCATATGACCAGGATCCTCAGAATGTTATTTCAAAGTTCAAACAACAAAGAGAAGATAGGTCATGCATCAGTCGATCCCTTGTTATTGTTTGGTCTGCTGTAGAAAAGAAACATCCTTGTTTCTAAGGTAATAGGTATAAAAATTTTGTGTTTTGGTCTATGGTAGTTTAGGAATGGATCTGTACCAGAGAAGTGACAGAATTTTGAAACCCAGAAGTGTACAGTACCAGAAAGATCAGGAAAATGCTGAAAAGCAGTGGTTCATGGTATTTTCAGCATACCGAAGTAACCCCAAATGAATTTGTGGATTAGGATGTACAAAGATGGTATAAAAATGTAAATATTCAAGTAGATAGAACAACCTCACAGACAAAACATTCAAATGTCTGGCTCAGTTATCTGGATTTGTCTAGGGTTTAACTATTTTTTTTCCAATATAGAAATGCATCTCTTTTATGAAAAGAGGTTGAGAATTAGGGGTAGGAATGGGTAGAACAGTAATTGCATTTATTTTCTTTTGAAGGAGTTCAAGATTTTCAGAGTTATGCCATGTGAGGTCAGCAACTAGATAACTCTGACATCAAGATTACAGGTCCAAAGGATGAAAAATAGTCAACAATTAAATAACTCGGCATTTGAATAGTTTCTATAATTTACTGATGATGAGTAGGAACTATGAAACAAGCCTTACCCCAGACATAGTCTTGCAATGAGAAGCCCAGTGTTGTCATGGAAACAAGATTTCAACCCAAATGAATACTGCAGGATAGAAAAAGAAAGAATATCAGAGAGATCATAGAGATCCAGATAAAATATCTAGCGTCCAAGAGAAAGATAAATATTCCTTACCCATATCCACACGAAATAGATTATTTGGAATGCATTCTGCATGAAAAATCAATATAAGTAGATGATCAATTTTCTGTTCAGCGTTGGAACAATTGAAAATGTTGTTCACATGCAACTAGGATTAGTGATTACAGTGTGCATCTTAGTGCCCTCTAAATACAGCAGCAAATGTTGATGTGGGAGTAGTCACCAGACTCTCCACAAGCCTCAAATTCGTTTGTGTATTTTACCGTGTGAAAGAGTCAAAATTTGAACCAGACTGAAGTTATTTGTTGACTGTTCGATGTTGATCGATGTGTGTACCTCGTGCGTTGCGGAATGTCGTAGGATCGGGAAGAAGTCTACAAGAGTCTTCTTCGTGGTTTCCTTGATCCAAACGTCCTCGGGAACCGGTGGTGATGTCCCGTGTGAGAAGTCTTGCACTGCGTATGTGAGAGAGAGAGAGGGGAGACTTGCGCAGGTTTCTGTCCTAGAGAGAGAGAGAGAACACTATCTGCATGCATGCGCCTGTGTCTCTGGGAGAGGCCCTTCCTACGTTGGATTTTGCCTGGGGCTTGTTCTCCAAGAGTCCCTCACGCAAGGGAGACAACCGCACAACGGTTGTCTCATTCCAAAGGTTGCCAACGCAACCTTTGGTGCCCACGTGGGCAACCAACTGCCGTTGGTTAACATCTCCCACTTGCCCACAGAGGGCACAGTAAAATGTCAGTTGCTCACAAAGAGCAATTCATCTCTCGACACTTGCTTCTCAATCTTACATACGACGAATGGAGTGAGCGACCTTACGAGAGTCGGCACAACAAATGAGTAGTGATCTATTAAGTTATCACCAAAACTAACAGATCACAATACTCCAAAGGAATCCCGTAGTACTCTAGATATCTTCAATATTCACCAGTTTTGACATCCCGGATCTCTTAAAAGCTAGCGACGTCAAAACTCTAATGTTTGTGTTCACAACTTTATCGCCACTAAGTCGACATAGTCCCTCGAGGTGTGAGCCACAAAACATGGTGCAATATTTAGATATCTTTCTTGAGTTCTCATGTCAATTCAATTAATCTTGACCGCTTTCCTAGTCATGTCCCACTGGACTGTATCAACCATAGCCCTAAGGAGCATGCTAAAGTAGCGACATCAAGCTTCCTTTTCATGACATAGATCTCAAGTCCTAAGGGTACAGATGGATCAACAAATTGTGATCCAAGAGCTCACACAATGATGAAACAGAGATCTCATTCATCATTCTCTTCAACGGTCGTTTTACGCACATGTGGTATGTACACATGCTACGGTGTTCTTCCATCATTATGGGCGTGTCACATACAACATAATAAAAACACCATACGGTTCTTAGTCTAGCCACTCCCACTGCGGCTAAGCCAAGTCTCACGACATCTTATCATAAAACTCGCAACCGGCTTAATGAAGGCTTCACGGATTTGATTCTCATATCCCGTGATCGATCCAGAAGGATCTCATCTTAATTCAGTTTAAGGCGACAATAAAAAGAAAATATCTTGCTCGCTCTTATAGCGCCATAGATATACTTTTATCTTGCTCGCTCTCATAGCGCCATAGATAAAAATTGTCTCATCTTGTTCGCTTTCTTAGCGCCAAGGCGAATGACCAGTGTGAGGGGGTCCATTCAGAGCCTACTGACACTTTTCTTGATGTGTAAAGTATTCCAACCATAGACACACGTAAGGAAGGAAACATAATAACTTAATTGTCAATGAATATTGTGCACATTACAATGTACACAATCCCATATTTCTAATATGGGTTACAAATGCCTCCCTCAGGATTTTTGGTTAGTGGATCGGCCAACATATGACCTGTTGAAATGTGTCGAAGAACCACCAACTCCTTTGCAACTAAATCCCGAATGTAGTGATAACGAATGTCAATGTGTTTGGTTCGCCCATGGTATTTAGGGTCCTTAGTATAGACCAAGGCCGATGTGCTATCAACATACAACACCACCGCCTCCCTTGACAATTCTATCATGGCTAATCGCTGTAGGAAACTTTGCAACCAAACAGCCTCTTGACATGCAGCAGAACAAGCCACATATTCTGATTCCATGGTGGATAAAGCGATGCACGTTTGTTTTTTGCTACACCAAGAAATGGCCCCTCCACCTAACATAAACACATAGCCTGAGGTGGATTTGCGCTCATCTTTATCACCGGCCCAATCAGCATCGCTAAAACCTCTCAATCTTAAGCCACCTCCTTTGTAACATAAGACAAGGTCCGAAGTACCACGGAGATATCGAAAAATCCTCTTAACTGCTTTCCAGTGAACGAGACCGGGATTACTTTGATAACGACTAACAAGGCCCACCGCAAAGCTAATGTCTGGCCGTATACATAACATGGCATACATTAGGCTTCCAATTGCAGCAGCATATGGCACTTTAGACATTTCATTCTTTTCCTTATCAATTTGTGGACATTGACTGATACTTAAAACACAACTCTTATCAATTGGAGTATCGATGGGTTTGGAATAATGCATCCGGAATCGCTCAAGAATCTTATTTATATAAGTCTTCTGTGACAAATATAGAAGTTTATTCGAGCGATCTCTCGTGATTTTTATTCCTAGCACATAATTTGCTTCACCCATGTCTTTTATCTCAAAGACAGAAGACAACCATTTTCAAATGGCTTTGATAGATTCCATGTCATTTCCAGCCAATAGAATGTCATCAACATATAATGACAAAATAAGAATCTTTTCCGCCATACGTTTAACATACACACAGTGGTCTTCTTCAATCATCTCAAAACCAAATGAGATAATAGATTTATGAAATCTAAAATATCACTGTCTAGACGATTGTTTGAGACCATAAATGGAAGGTTTGAGATGGCAAACTTTGCGCTCTTGTCCCTTTGCCTCAAAACCTTCTGGTTGCACCATATAAATTTCTTCGTCTAGTTTTCCATTGAGAAATGTTGTTTTAACGTCCATCTGAAAAAGTTCTAAGTCTAAATGTGCAATAATGGCTAGAATATGACGAACCGATGTGAATCTCACCACTGGAGAGATTGTCTCATCGAAATCTATACCCTCCTTTTGAGTATATCCTTTCGCCACAAGTCGTGCTTTATATTTGTCGATTGATCCATCCGCCTTGCGTTTGACTTTGAAAACCCATTTATTTTCAATAGCCTTACGCCCTGGAGGGAGGTCGATAAGTTCCCAAACCTGATTCTTACTCATAGAGTCCATCTCATCTTGCATTGCTTCCTTCCACTCTTTACTAGCAGATGAAGTTAATACTTCTTTAACAGAAGTAGGCTCATCATCATCAGCAAGCTGGCACCTTCTTCTTCAATCTCAAATCGATGACGAGGCATGTGTCCACATTTGCTACGGCGTATCTGATCGTCTTGTTCTTCTATAGGTGTGCTCCCACTGGGCACAAAGCTCCCACTATCATGATCATCTCTACTATCTCCGACAGCTTCCTGATTAGGAACTAATTCCCTCCCTTCGCTGGAAGATGGTAGAATATCATTAGGGTCATCCAACTCATGGAGATCAAGACTCTTTCCAGTGTCGCCGATACTAGGAAATTCTATTTCTAAGAAAACAACATCTCGGACGTCTTTTTCTATCATTCCCCTATTTGGAGAGCAAAGAAATTGGAATACCTTTTTCGGCTCAGTGCATTCACAAGCGAAATGTCTCAATTGTCCACAATTATAGCATTTGGCCTTTGACTTGTCTCTCTTTCCACCACGCTTGCCTCTTTGGCGCTTCGGTGTCTGCCCTGCCTTAGAAGTGGATGCAACATTTTGCCTCTTCCTCTTGAAGTTCTTCTTTGGACCCTTCTTGCCCTGTTGTCTGCCTCTCTGGGCGACAAGGGCAGTAGCGCGCATGGCTTCCTCGCGCTCAGCCTCTAACTCCACATGGCGAGAGATGTCAGAAAAATTCTTAATGCTCTCATTGTGAGTGAGGATTTGTTTCATGTGAGTCCAAGAGTCTGGCAAAGATCTTATCACAGCCTGCACCTGCTGCTCATCGGTGAGATCGTGACCTGCAGACTTCAAGTCGCGGATCATGCTTGACATCATCCTTAGATGCTCAGTCATGTTCTGACGGGGATCTTTTCGGAGGGTCTCAAATTTCAAAACAAGAGCCCTTAACCTCGTGGTAGAGGTTCCTCCAAAAGCAATCTTCAAGTTATCTCACATATCCTTGGCAGTCTTACACTTTTCAAACTCGCCAATCAGATCATCCTGTATGCTGCTTAACAGTGTAAAGCGCGTGCTGCGATCTTTGTTGAACCATGACTTGTAAGCCTCTTGATCTCTACGGTGTTGAGCAGTGTTGCCTTCTTCGGGCGGGGTCATGGATGTTGTAATGTGATCAAGCAACTCTTGCTCGTTCAAGAGATATTGGATTTTTCGATGCCATATGTCATAGTTAGTGCCATCTAATTTATCCCCTTTCGTTAAGTCAGCATTACATTCTTCGAGGCCATCGATGAATCACTACATTTAAGATAATAACGAGAAGGCTAAGTTGACAATTCTACACATCAATCTATTTGATCAAAAAATCTACACTATAATATAAATATTCTCCATATAATAAGATCGAAAGTAGACTTAGAGTACTACAATCATCTCCCATTTATATAAGAATATTCAATATTATTAGGGTAATTTCAATCAAATAATGTAAAGGGAGAGGAACTAACATCTCTCAATTTTTAAGCATGTATGTACTAAACATGAATAGTCAAAAGAATTAACAACAACTAATCATGCTCAAAATATATTCTAATAATTTTGAACAATAATTAATCTTGCATGTTCAAATCTCTCAACACATGATTTTAAATCATCGGATCATACATAGATTGCTTGAATATAAAGTGCATGAATAAATTTATTGCATGGACTAATACAATTTATTGCATCGGATCATACAATTTATTGAGATCAAACTAACTAATATAATTTATTGCATGGACTTAAATAAGACAATCTCATAGTCATGAAACAAATAATGATCCGAAGTACTAATAAAATCATGTCTAAAATTGCGATAACATCATAATAGCTAAAGCAATCGTCTGGAGGCGGGTAGGAGTCATAGCACGGCGCCAGGAAACATGCCGTATGTGACGCCGGACTCGTCGTACCACCAAATTTTCATTATGGTGGCGACGAGAGACCGGGTCAGCATTCCCTGCCGGTCCACGTCTAATAATGCGGCTAAGTCGAGCTCGACCACGAGGTCCGCTCGACAAAATCACATTAGTGCGACGTCTTGCAAGCTGACCGAGTTCACGTTGCCGACGAGCCGACGCTCTCATATGGGCCTGTTCCACCAAAAAAATGCGCCTGGGCATGGGTGGACCAGTACCCATGCGCTCAGCGAAGCCAACGTGTCTACGCAGCACCACGCCTGCACCCTCGCGAACCGTCACGCCTGCATGCATGGGACCACCCATGCGCACTCCAAATTGGCCTGCATGGCCGCGAGGACCTCTGTGAACACCTCCGCGCGCGCCAGGGCCGCGGTCACCACGCCCGCTTGCATGACGGCTAGTGTCGCTGACTGCACGTCCGCGCCAACCCGTGTGGCCATGCGTCACGCGTCTGCGCCATCGGCGCTAGCCCGCCTGGTCGGGGTCACTGTGCCCACCCGCAAGGGCCTGCGCCACGCACCCGCCTGGGCAGTGGCGCGGGGCCCACCCGCGTGGCTGTGGTGCCCGCCCGCGAGGCCGCGGGCGATGCGGCGCCCGCCCGCGCTCGCGTGGCCGCGGGCGACGTGGCGTGCCCCCGCGCCCGCGTGGTCGCGTGCGACGCGGCACTCACCGCCGTCCTCGCCTTCGCGCTGGCCAGCCTCGCCGGCGATGGCACCCCCCGCAAGGCTGTGGCCCACATGGCTGCGGTCAGTGCAGCCACCGCGCTGGCCCTCCTTGGCGCGGTGGTGGCACCCGTGTGCGTGGCGCTGCACGACGCACTCGCCAGGGCCGCGGTCGCTGCACCCGCCTTGCGCGACATGTTCGCCTGGGCCCCGGACGCGGTGTCCACCCTGCGCGACGCTCGCGTCTGGGCCCTGGTCGCAGTGCGCACCTGCTCGCCAGCCCGCCCGGTTGCCAGGCCGCGGACGCCTGGGTCGCAGTCCTTGCCGCGAACGTCACTGCGCACGTCTAGATGGCCAGGGGTAGCGTGGTCTACGAGGCAGTCGTCCGCGTCGCTTGCAGACGCGCTAGTGCGGCTTGCATGGCGGCGGGAGCATCCATCTCATTCGCGTGATGCGCCTCCGCCATGCTCGTGAACGTCTACGACATCGTGGAGAGAGGACTGTGAAAGCTCTGATACCAATGTTCGATGTTGATCGATGTGTGTACCTCGTATGTTGCGGAATGTCGTAGGATCGGAAAGAAGTCTACAAGAGTCTTCTTCGTGGTTTTCTCACTCCAAACATCCTCGGGAACCGGTGGTGATGTCCCGTGTGAGAAGTCTTGCACTGCGTGTATGTGAGAGAGAGAGAGGGGAGACTTGAGCAGGTTTCTGTCCTAGAGAGAGAGAGAGAGAGAGCTATCTGCATGCATGTGCCTGTGTCTCTGGGAGAGGCCCTTCCTACATTGGATTTTGCAGGGGCCTGTTCTCCAAGAGTCCCTCACGCAAGGGAGACAACCGCACACATTCCAAAGGTTGCCAACGCAACCTTTGGTGCCCATGTGGGCAACCAACTGCCGTTGGTTAACATTGATGACTGGTGGTAATTATTTAGATGATTATCTTGTACGGGAAGATTAATTTCTGTTGCTTTATTTTCTCAACTGTTTAAACTCATACACCAAGAAGAGGAAGTTTGTAATACCTGAAAAAGTGTGAAGTGGATGAGAACTAGAACTAAACCAGGGCGTCCAAACCAGAAGTGATGATCACTAAGCTGCACAACAGGCATCCCTTGGACAACTACATGTCTTTCTTTTATTTCAAGAGCCATCTTGGTAATGATAGCTTGCAATTTTGTCCCAACAGCCAAGGTTATCTGTTAAAATAGAATATCAGATGAATGCTCTCCAACTCTTGGAAATATTATGAAGTAGTTGAGTTTCAAAGAATTCTTACAACTAGGGGAATCAGAGAGACCCAGAACAATGTTTGCCAACCTGAGAAGAGGGAGAAAAAAATCAAGTACAAAACAATAATTTTATGATAACTACTGGATAAGACAAGTAATGACTGGATTTTCTGCATATAGACACTTCCTAAACAAGAGATTATAAGGAAATCCATCCTGGAATTACATTTGCTCATTTACACCTCTTAAGTATATATAATACCTTATACATCCTTGTCATCACCCTCTATTGACTGGCCATTGATTAGCAGTAGCAAAAAGGTTTAGTAAATGTTGAGAATGACAGAGAGGTTAGGGAGCCCAGAGCCTTGGCTGCCATCTACCTACCACAATCAGTGCTCTCTCTGTACGCCTCTCTCTCCACCAGCTGCCACCCAGGCCAACCCACTTCCTCAGTCTCTCCTTGATTCTCCACAACTAGTCCAATGTTGAAGCTAGTAGGGAATTTTGTCATCAGGACTGGGTGGGGGGGGGGGGGGAGGGGAGGGGAATTTGAGAAGAGAGAATTAGGGAAAGGATGAATGTCATTTGACATTTCTAAAGGTACCATTGCACAATGAGTCAAGAAGTAAAAGGGAAAAGGAATGTTCTTGTCCTAGCAATTGACCATTGGTGCACAACCCAAAACAGGTCTTTGTACAACTTCTTTTGTTTAAGAGGGCACATAGTAAAAGATGCAATACAATTGGAATGTTTCCAGCATGTAGCTTACCATGGACATTTAGAAGCAGGAAAAGTACAGATGAAGCCCATAGGATTGGACTGCATGAACATGAAGGAAACTAACTTAGAAATATTTAGTCAAAATAGCCTGCAAAGAACTAAAAGATGAAGTCAAAACTGGTATTAACAATGCTAGGAAGCAAATGCTACAACTTATATAGGCAGGAAAATGATATGTAGGATTAACAAAGTCCAGACAATAGAATCACATTCAGTGTTTTAAAAAGGACTAATTGGTCCAAGTCGGACAACCCCCCCCATTGACTAATCGGACCGATTACTCGGCGAGTCAGACACCTCAAGTTCAAGCCGGTTATCTTTTCAGATTTTTTCCCCCTTTTTTATGCATGACTCTTGTTGATTGTTAGTGTTGAGTGTATATACCTGTCATATCTAAAGATATAAGCATCACACACACAAAAAATCTGATTGAATTAAAAAGACTGATTTAGAAGACATATCTACAGCTCAAATGTAAAACATCAATGGACAATGTTATATGCATTATCAGCTGAATACAACAGTGCAAGGCAATGAAGAACAAAAATCTGATTTACTAATATGAACTATTTCAGAAGTCTTCATTTAACAAGGAGTTGATATTGTTGAAAATATCATTTAACTAATGTGAGTCCTAATCATTGACATCCAAAATAAAACATCATAAAATAGATAAAATCAGACTCATCAACAAGTGAGAGTAGAACTAATGTGAGTCCTGTTCATGTATGGAAGACGAAGGGTCTCTTGCTGGCTTTACATAACATGGTGCGGATGCCTATCGGAGAAAGAGTTGGCAAAAAGGTGGTAACCCAAACCCATGGTTGTCAATAAAAAAAATATTACAAACATAATACATTTAGATGGTTCTTGAACAATTAGTATTTTTTTTTAACATTTAATGACTGTCCCAATGTACGCAATGTTGGAATATGGAGCTTAAGGCCCTGAATTCTCCAATGTGTGGGTATGCACACGCAAATCGACTAGGGGTTTTAGGGGGCGGAGTCCCCAGGAAGAAAATTTTAATTTGCAAAGCAAAGGGACAGACCTCATTTGTTTATACATATGTAGTTATGATATTTGGAATCAAATAAATAAATTTAGACATTCATATATGTCTACAATATATATGTAATCACATACACATCTCTTAAATGTATAGACATAATTAATATTTTATTTTTATAGTATATATACCATATTAATTAACACTTTATACGTATATTAATGTAAATATAATAATAATATGTGCATATAAAGAGTTAGTGTATAGGGAAAAATACATGCATACCCCTATAGTATACCGTATTCATATGTATGCCCTTGAATTTGCTATATTGTTCTCCATACCCCTATAATCGCCATATTTCATCATATTATGTCCCTGCTGTTCGATTCCATCCATTTAACTCAACCACAATTGAATCATGAGAGGAAAAAAAACTAACTTCCATATATCTTTCTTAAAAAATTATTTTTAATAACTCTCCTCCCACTGGCTCTCCATTTCTCTCTCTCCTTACATTCTCTCTCTCTCTCTCTCTCTCCCCCCCAACCCACCTGCCAACCCTCTCTCTCTCTCCTCTCTCTCTCATACACACACACACAACCATAGGGGGAGACCCCACTCCAGTGAGCCTTTTTATCTTCAATACTTGCAAGTGCCGCTGTTAGAGCAGTTGCCTTTCTTTTACTGTGCAGACTACAATTATTAACCATCACACTCAAAGCTATCATCTTTGAAGGGATGACCGTGATGTCGTGATGTGTATGCCCAATTCCGTGCCACCATTGCAGCAAATGGGAACAAGTCGTGCCTTGTATGATTGGCTTTCTTTATTTTGAACCCTGCAAGGTGCCAAGGATGCCACAAGTTAAAGCTCTTGATTCCCTCCCTACGTTGACCAAAGAAGCTTCTCTGTTTGTCCTAAAACCATGATGGGGGAATCTGACTGTTTTGGTGTTGTGGATTACAGAAACGCAAGCAATGCCTTCAAGAGGGGTTGTAGGAATCCCTCCGATCTTTGACAGCGAGTTTTGTTGTCTAGCTATATCCAGAGATGGCTAGTGGCAAGAGAAAAATGGGATCTTTCCCCGCTGCGCTTCTAGTGCTCGCCTGGTCCACTCTGTTCTCTAGCGCGGCTGACATCCTCACAGTAGGCCAGTCTCTGCAGGGAAAGAGTTTGAGGTTGGAATCTTCAGCCTCAATAGATCGAAGAATCGCTACGTAGGTATTTGGTATCACAAGCTTCGAATGCAAACGACGATCTAGGTTGTGAACAGGGTGTCCCCGGTGCGGGATTCCTCTGGGAGCTTCATGCTTGCTGGAAATGGCAGCCTTCAGGTTCTTGACGGGAAGCAAAATGTGCTGTGGTCATCCAACACCTCTGCTGCATCAAGCAGTTGTGTGTGCGCCACAGTAATGGAGTTTGGCAACTTCGTTGTCGCCAGCTCCGATGCCACCATGTGGCAGACCTTTGACCACCCGAGGAACACCTTTATCCCTAGACCATAGGAGTGGACTTAAAAGACCTACAAGAAGACCCTAGTCACCTCGTGAAAGAGTGATGATACAACAACCCAATTATTAAAATAAATAAATAAAATAGAGTTAAACTAATAAATGGGTCAAATTAAAAACCCAATAAGTTAAAAATAGGTAATGGGGTGGTCCATAAAATGATTATTGGGCCAAATTGGAGATTGAATAATAAAATATTAGAAAATTATTATGTAATTCATAATGTCCATTATTCTATTACTTAAATAAGCAAGATAAGCTTAAATAAGTGTCATAATTATCTAAAGTAGAGTCTTAACACTACCCTAACATGCTACCACGAAATTTTAAGTCTATCCCAACCCAATTAGAGTTTGGAAGGCTTAAGAGATAAAGATTAACATAAGAACTCGGAATTTAGGAGAGTTAGAGTTATATTAAGAAATAGAAAGATAATTTCTATAAATACACCCCAAATCCTCTCTTGGCCGACCCTATTGCTATTAGGAGGCTTTCCTGGACGTGAAGTCAAGGCTAAATGAGGAGGATTTCGTGGGAAGAAGGAGCCTTAGGAGATCTACAAGAAGTTCTTCACGTTTTAATCCTAGTTTCTCAAATTCATCCAAAGATAGACATTCTCTCAAGGAAAACCAAATTAATTCTCTTTGTAGGTTGCTCTTGATGTCAGAAATCCATTCCCCATCTTTTCCCCAATTTCTATCAAGCATATTGAGAGTATTTTACTTCCTAAGTGCATGAACATCTATCAAGCATATTGAGAGTATTTTACTTCCTAAGTGCATGAACAAGCATGTACCCGACCCTCTATTCTTGCTCTCAAATTTCGTTCAATCCATGTTTACATGACACTCTTATAATTTTTACATGTTTATAAGCCAGTTAGCATCAATTAAAAACTTGTCTCATGATTTTCCATACTTCTAACAGAGAGATTTAAGTGTTTTAGTGTAGTGTCATCCCGAGGTCACTGCATGGTGAATGCAAGGATGACAGATCCCACTTTCTTGAATGCGGTCATACGATAGCCCGCGTTCAGATCGCATCCTGCCAGTATGATGCGTTAACTTAAGCTTAACGCAGCATACATCCTGACCGCCTTCTTCATGCGGCCTATCCCCAAACCGTGTTAAGACTATCGGTCTAAAAACCTTAATTTTTTTGTCAGTTGTGCTTTAATTCGTGTTATAACTCCTATAAATCATCAATTCAGTATCAATGCACTAATAGAACATCATATATGTTTAAAGATGTCATAACCATTAAATTATCAAGTTTCCATGATCTCTCTTATACCTATGAGTTCTTTAACTCACATGTACTCTCTCACACCTCTCAAACTCAATTTGTCATAAAATATCTCATAAATTATCTAGTAACTATATTAGAAGTTTTATATATAAACCCCTAATGATTAAAGGACTTATCTTCATTTTCTATCGTCGTTTTGGAACACCGTTATAGTCCTTTAGAACACTGAGCAAAACATTTCAACACCTCTCTTGACGTTGTGAGCATGGAAGGCAAAATCGCCAGGATTGCTCGATCCTGGATCGGATCGACGGTTAGGGATCCGATTCTGGGGGAAGTTCTTGAATCGCCTAGACTTTCAGCTGGATCGGCCGGAGTCAACTAAAATCGGTCTGGATCGGCCTAGGTCGACCGACTCTAGGCCGATTCCAGACTAATCCAAGCCGATTCTCCTACTCATTTACCTGAATATCATTTAAGTAAATGTTAGTGTTTGTAGTTTCATTTACTTAAAATATTACATGTAAATAAGAAAGTACTCCCCATTTGAAAATCATATCTTTTACCAATAAAAAGTCAACCCTCCTATCTAAGAAGAAAATCGTGATTTTGGTGATTCCATCAAAATAACGACTTTCTAATCTCTCATAATTTGACATATCTAAAAAATTCATAATTCAAATAAACCCAATAGAATATTAAAAATATAAAGTCTGTAAAAAAAGTCAAATGTACATATGACTTCTCCAAGGGAGCCACTCTCCTACTGACATCACTTAATTTGCTTGAGACCTCTTAGAATTTGGTCAAACCTAAGCTATCATCACCCAAACCTCTCAAGATTTGACAAACCTAAGCTATCTTCTAACCTATGAGTTTGGGTGATGATAGCTTAGGTTTGACCAAATATTGAGGTCTCAAGCACACTAAGTGCTGTCAGTAGGAGAGTGGCTCCTTTGGAGAAGTCATATGCACGTTTGACTTTTTTTACCAGATTTTAGATTTTTAGTATTCTAATGGGTTTATTTGAATTATGAAAATTTTAAATATGTCAAATTATAAGAGATTAGAAAGTCGCTATTTTGATGGAATCACCAAACTCACGATTTTCTTCTTGGATGGGAGAGTTGACTTTTTATTGGTAAGAGATGTGATTTTTTATATTTTTATTAGATTCAAATGGGGGATACTTCTTTATTTACATGTAATATCTTAAGTAAATGAACTTAAATGGTATTCAGATAAATAATACAAAGTCTTTAATATTTTATGCTTTTCTTATATTATTATAGTAGTAATAATACATAAAGTCTTATGTTTCATATATGTGAATGTATGTATGATTGATTTTTTTTTTTTGATGCAAATGTTAGTTCTTTCAATTTATCAGATTTTCCCTCATTTTTTCTGATTTTTTCTTAATTGTTTATATAAAAAATCCATTTTGTAGGCTGGCCGATCCAGGATCGGCCAGACTTCCCTTAGATCCATGGGATCTTGCGATCCGATCCAGATCCGGATTGGATCGGTGCCTAGCGATCCCGATCCGATTTCGATCCTGCCTTCCATGGTTGTGAGAACCTTCCGTTGGATATTCCTCCTGTCAGACTATAACTCTTTCGCCAAGACCTCCGTAAGTCTTCACGAGCTTAGAATTCCTCTAGAACACCGAGCTGGTTGTACCATCAACACCGGAACCTCTAGGGACCATATTGGATCTATACAACATGATCTAACCAGTTTGTGGATTCTCTCTATGAATACCTAATGACCGCGTTCTTAACGCGGCAGACAGGAGGACCATGTCTTCTCTATTAATGCGCCTGACTCCTAACTGTGTTTTGGCCGCGTTCAGGGAGTAGGCTGCGTTTTCTACCAGTCTACTAGTACCAAAAGTACTGTTTGCAGCAGTCACTATCGTGGTTTTCCTACTGTTTCACATGTATGACCCTATATGTTTCTGGTTAATGCACAAACACTCATCTACATGTTCTTTCTCATCTATTCATCTACTCTTCTTGATACTCTATATGGCCATGACTAATTGTTTAAAGATAAGAAACATGACTAATGCTTGGCAATACAAAAGGCCGGATTGGGTCCTGGAAGGTGCGCCCAAAAGTACTATTTATCTACGAAGTTAATTGACCAGGGTGTTTGGCATTACACCCAAAGTGCTATACTATCTCAGTTATCTATGAGAATCATCCTCGTGAAAGTGCTAGACTATAGGTGTTACATGACTTAAATGATATTTGCTATTTGGCCATTACTTGATCTCGTACTATATTTGTTGTACTCGTACGCATTGCTACATGACATCTTCATGCTATTACCTTTTATGACATGATACTATGCTCTCTCTCTAGATACTCGTATTGTTAATACATTAATCTTTAAGCATGTCTGGTCTAGAGATATAAGATCTACTCAGCGTTATCGCTCACCAAGTGTTATCCGTGATTGTTTCAAGTGAGACTGACAATGAAGACAATACACTCGTAGACGGGGATGACCAAGAGTGAACGAGCATCCCTAGTGGAGTCTAGCGTGGAGAGAAGTTATCATAGAGTCATAGTAGTCTTAGACTAGTATAGTTAGTTTTATTCATTGTAAGTTGTCAATGAGCCCTATATATTAGCTATGAAATAGTGAATGTAATGGACAATGGTAGTAATTTCTATTACTCGATTGTCCAATAATTTGATGTCTATTGCTGTATACTCGCTCGAATGCAATTGTTCGTTCCGATATTCTACATCGGGGCATGACAGATGACGACCCTTCTAACAACAACTTCTCTGTCGGCATCGACCAACGGGGGTTTATGTAGGCCATGATGTGGGAGGGGGCGGGGACGGGGCTTTGTAATGGGTAGACTTCACCCCCTGCTCTCTCTCTCTCTCTCTCTCTCTCTCTCTCTCACTTACAAACACACACACTCCCCCACTGAAATCAGAGGGGGAGACTCCCCTCTGGCACACCTAGTTGCCCTGCCAGCCCCTCCCACTCCCTCTCTCTCTCTATGTTCTTTTTCTCTCTCTTTTGTCTATTATCTCTCTCTCTCTCTCTCACTTACAAACACACACACTCCCCCACTGAAATCAGAGGGGGAGACTCCCCTCTGGCACACCTAGTTGCCCTGCCAGCCCCTCCCACTCCCTCTCTCTCTCTATGTTCTTTTTCTCTCTCTTTTGTCTATTATCTCTCTCTCTCTCTCTCTCTACATTCTATTGATTCTCTCGAAAACTGTCTCTCCCTTACTTTTAAAAGAGTCATTTTAGTAAATTGTCTTCTTTTTTAATAATTCGTTAGATGATAGTGAACTATTCCTCAAATTCTAATGGCTAACTAACCACAAAGATATAACTGATGAAATACGGTGATTATAGAGGTATGGAGAACAATATTGCAAATCTGGGGGTATATATACAAATATGGTGTATTTATGTATGTATTTTTCCCTAATGTGTGTATATATATATATATATATATATATATATAACAAAGGGTTTTAGTTAAAGACCTTAAGGTTAAAGAGAGATGGCATAGCTAATTTCAAAAAATACTTAGATGGAGATTGCTTCAAGGATATCTCTTTAGAAGGGAACCAAAAGTCAACAAAATTTGATAAATATTAGTATTTCATGCGTATTAAAACGTCGAAAGTGGGTGTTGCTTTAAGAAAGATGAAAGTGGATAAGGCCTTAGGACCAGATGACATACCTATTGAAGTATGGAAAGGCCTAGGGGACATTGGTATTAAGTGGCTAACTAAACTTTTCAATAAAATTTTGAAAGAACGAAGGATGCTAGAAGAATGAAAAAAAAGTGTTGTGGTTCTTTTCTATAAAAATAATGAGGATATTTAAACTTGCAATAATTATCGTGGAATTATTGCTTATAAGTCATACTATGAAACTTTAAGAAGGGTAATCGAGAAACATATTCTATGTATGACTACTGTATTAGAAAATCAATTTGGTTTTATGTCGAGTAGATCTACTATAGAAGTTATTTTATTATTACGGCAGTTAATTGAGAAGTATAGAGAGATGAGATGAGATTTATATATGGTTTTTCTTGATTTAGAGAAGGCGTATGATCGAGTATCGAGAGAATTAATTTGGTGGGCATTAAGAAAGAAGGGAGTTTTTCAAAGATATATTAACTTGGTTCAAGATATGTACGGAGGTGCTACTACATGTGAGAACTATTACTGGATAGACTTGTGAATTTTCAATCACTATAGATTTGCATTAAGATTCTGCACTAAGTTTGTATCTCTTTGCTCTAGTTATGGATGAAGTAACAAAACAATTGCATGATAATATCCCTGGTGTATGTTATTTGCAAGTAATATTGTCTTAATTAATGAGAGTATTGATGGTTTAAATGTTAAGTTAGAAAGTTTGAGGCATGCCATGGAGTCTAAATGTTTTAAAATTAATAGGAGCAAGTCAGAGTTTATATATTATAATTATAGCCATGAGAGGGTGTTATAGGAAGATATGGTTCTAACTGATGGACAAAACATTCCTAAGAGTAGTAACTTTTAGTACTTAGGGCTATCATTCAAGAGAATGGGGAGATTTATGACGATATTGGACATAAGACTAAGAAGGCTAATTAAAATGGAGAAGTGCATCAAGAGTCACTGTGATCATCGTATACCTATAAATAGAACGACTGTGAGATCTGTTTTGTTATATAGTACCGAGTGTGTGTTGCAGAGATGATGATACTGAGATAGATGTGTGGTAAGACTAAGAAAGATAAGATTAGAAATGAGCGCTTCCGTAAAGACTTGGGGATAGGTTCAATTGATAGTAAAATGAGAGAAAATAGACTTAAATGGTTTGGACATGTGCACTGTTGTCCTAACTCGGCACCGGTTAAAAGATGTGACCAAATCTTAGTGGATGCTAGTAAAATAGCTCGGGAAAGACCTAAAATGAGATGTCGTAATGTTATTATGAAGGACATTAACTTCTTGGGTTCAAACACGAATATAACACTTGATAGAAATCTATGGCGGAATAGAATTCATGTAGCCAACCCAAAATAATGGGATAAGGCTCTGATGACAATGAATGTATACATATACATAATACATAAATGCATATACATATTTGAATATGTAATTAATATATATATATATATATATATATATATATATATATATCTGTATGTCAAATATATATAAAAATAAATATGTATGTATGCCAAATATGATATATACATATATCATATGTCATATATATGTCTATATGTATATGTGTTTGTGTACTTATATAATTTTCAGGGGTACAAAAGACTTTTCCACAGACAAGATTTCCAAAAAACAAAATCAAAAGGGAAAAAGAGAGAGAATCAGTGGCCGCCTAGTCCGCCAATGGACCCGACCCAACTAGTCAGGCCAACTAGTTGGCCGACTTTTAAATCACTGATCACATTCATGAAGTTGTAATAAAACCCAGGATAATGATATTCAACCAATATTTTTAAGAAATGTTTTTGCAGGGATGCAATATCATAGGAGCATTAATTTACACTTCTGTTACTGCCTGAAATTTACTGGGTTCTTCTAATATACAACTGCAAGATTTGAGACGACAGAGATTTCTATTATAGACTAGAAAACTTGCTAGCTGTCATATAATTCATTTCTACAATTCCCTATAACATGCTCTAAGAGGTTCTTTAAAAGAAAATGTGATGGAACTCAAAATAAGAAGACAGATGTATGCCATCATTAATTGTCTTTAGTAGCATAAGCCTGCAGCGAGATGGTGCAACTCAAAGCAAACCTAAGAGTTGATGCACTGCTGCAAAGACAGATACGTGTTTCGGTTCTGGATAATTGGGAAAATATTAGAAAGGACCATTGGTTTCACAGGCCAATATTTGTCGAGATATGAGCAACAATATTTATGCATGCATCTATTCGTCTAAATCTCACCATATAGCGCCATAGGGAGAAATATAAAATTTGAAACACAGGCATCCATTCTTTCTTTGTTTTTATTGGATTGTATCAAGTGGAAATTAACTCTAGTATAATTATCTGTACAAATCAGTCTTTAATTTATCAAAATAGAATATAACTACGAATTACCTGATGCTCACGACTACTTTGAAATCATCCTCCAATGACCGTTTAATATACTTCTGAAAGTCAAACTTACTGCCTGGAGCTAAATGAGCCTACAAAGAAAAAGAAGCTAAGTCACAAAGAAAGCATACACAAAGGATTATAAAGCTTGTGGCTGACTAAACTCACAGAAATAAAACCATGGCGCATGGTCAGGTAATCTGCCTTACGAACAGACCAAACAAATTGTCGGAAGAAGCTTACCTGCAAAAGGATGGGAAACCACTATGTCAATACATGAACGCAGTTTTAAAGATCTAGGTGTCTGTCTAATTACACATCCTGACCACTTGGACAGGTGAGACGGCTTAAAATTGCTCAATTACATGTCTAGGGAAAATATTTACTATAGTCACTAGCAATATAGGAGAGGCCTCTACACTGAATAAAGTTAATATAATCTCCTTGATCCAATGTTGAAGGAGTGCACTAAAATGAGAAACTGAAAATATCATCCTCTCTTGATGATGGGTCAAACTATAGTTTAAATAATGCCCATAGGCTGATTAAAATGAACAGGTGAATGAAACTGAAGTGGAGAGTTATTACAAGGAAAATAAGCACATGGGAGTCAGTATAAGCAGTGAAGGACTCTTACAATATAAAGCAAGATGGAAATTCTATCCCAAAAGCTTGTATGCTGTCTCACAAAAGATGTCTCATGGCAAACCTGAATCTTGAAGGATCTGCATGGTTACCACAAATTTTTTTGATAAATATAACATAGAATGTTCATCGATCATCACAAAGCAGTAGCATACCATTTGAGAATTCATAATCAAGTGATGAGGTCTCCTTTTCCCACTCTTTCCATCGACGAATCTGTACACAAAGGTTAGACCCAATAGATAAGTCACTATTCTGTAAAAGTATTAAGTCATTTTTTATACCCAAAAGAATAGAAAAACAGTTTAGTCCTCACCTTTGCCCTTCCAAGTGCCATCGTTAGAGCGCTGTATACAACATGAAAGACTGCCAAGAAAAATATGAAAATGTGCAGTTGGTGAATTCCATTTGTTGATACAAATGGTACTTTCCCCTGTCAATAGAAACAGATGGTAACACCAGATTTACTTTTGCTTCATAAAATATGCACGAGGAATGGGCTTAAAGGTGCTAATTTTATTTACAGATCTAAACAAGAGAGATTAATCAACATCTCATCCATTCAAATGTAGAAAAAAAGATGACCAAAATGAGGATTTTGGGATTATTCTCTCTCTTAACTTTCATCTCATTTCAGTCAGTCAATTGTGGCTTCATTTCTGTAAGAATACATACTGGAAGGGACAAACATATTGATGTGCTTATAATAGTGAAGCCCTCTCCACTCATCACTCTAAGATTCTAAGTTGAGAGGGATCACTATTATAAGCACATCCAGATTTTTGTCCCTTCCAATATGGGACTATTCTTACAGTTTCAAATCCTTGAGAACCGCAACCACCAATACAGCCAGAGTTTGTATTCTTAGCCTTCTACCACATGCAGTGTGTTTGGAGTAGTTGGTGGGAGGGTGATGATGCTGTATTCCAAGGAAGTGAAAGTAATGCCTGGAAATTTCCATGTTGAGAAGTAGTATTCCTTTATGATTGGAGTAGGTTTATGTTACATTACTCATAGATGCTTAGAGGCATGGTTTACCGGATCGGAATCGGAAGGCGAATTGGATTTCCCCTGATTCACCCCGATTCCCCCTGAATCAGTCCGAATCGGACCGATTCGCATGGGTATATATATTATATACAATATATCATATGATATATATATATATATATATTACATATATCATATTTGAGACACATTTATATTGATTAAATACATATATGTAATATATATTATGTTTATAATGTATAATATATATTACAAATATGATATAATATTATATATGTACATGGCATATATTATTATGTATATAAGGGGCGAATCGGCCAATGCGGGCGAATCAGGAATCGGGTTTCCCCTGATTCCATGCTTAGAGGAAGGAGATGAATTTACTACCATAAAGTTACATTTCAGCTAGCATTTTGTCTCTTGGAAAAAAGACAAGCTGACCTCACCTCACTCCTTTTGATTATATTACCTCTGTTTACTCAATAAAATTTGTTGTACAAGCCACTTTCTTTGGGGAAAAAAATATATGAAAGAAGGGAATTTGAAATTTTAAAAGCACTGAACCTGAGTAAATTAATGCTTGGGTGGGAGCAATCAAACACACTTATCCAACGATCTCATAGCTCAAACCAAACAGAAAAGTGAAAAAAGTAAGATCATAGGGTTAAACGAATTCCACCATGGATTTTTTCCCCTTATTAAAGGGTAAAATGTTCCGGTTTATGACAACTGGTGTATCATCATCAGGAATCCTATTTGTTTCATTAGCATTGCCTTTAAACATTAAAAGACCACTGTGTAACCAAGCTTCAGAAAATTTGCAACCTTCAAGTTAAAAAGAAATAGATTGTTGCCAATGAGTAGCAAACGCTGGTCAACTTTAAGCCAGCGTCCCCTCAACTGCATATGGTCATAGCTTGCCTTTAGCCTACTTTCGTAATTGATAAATGGACTTGGAAAATTTCATAGTGGATGTTCTTATTTTGAAATGTTGTTTGGGCTAAAGGAAAAAATTCTGGATTGCTAATTCAATAAAAGATAAGTAAGAAATGTGTAAATTTTAAAGGAATTGCACACAATATGTCTAACAGGCTCTTTATAGAAGCAGTTTACGAGCAGAGCAGAGGACACAAGGTAGAATTAATCTGTGCATGGTCAGCCTGACAGTTGATCCTCTATCTGCACAAGTGCAAGGCTTGGTTTTAACATCAAAGACATGACAGTCTAGATGCATGAGGTTAATGTTTCAGAAAACAAAAATAGAAAAAGCAGCAATGATAAACTGACAGAAAAATAAACAAGGAAAGCATTTTAAATAGCATATGTTGCCCATGTGGTATGTAATTTAATAGTTTGGGACAACAGAGTAATCCCTGTTCCACTAAAACTCTCCTCAATTGAGTGAAATAAGTAAAACGGTATCAAACTTAAAACTGAGTTACTTTATCTTCTACAACTACAATGATAAACCAGGGAATCATGTAATTTATCCCTAAGTGCATTCTCTTTTTATTCCATGTAATCTGCATTTTGTGTGTAAAGGATTTAATTTCTTCCCATCATATTATTGGTCAGCTGAAGCTATCTCTACCATAGAACACTTCCCACATCTCTGGTCCAAACAAAGGATTTCCTAGGTTATAAATTAAGGATGATTTGGAATGGATAAGCACTCATTTTCTGTTTAAACTTCAAACTCATTTTCTCTGCCCATTTGTTGAATTACAAATTTTCGCCACTGATAAATCAATCATGAATATTAGGAATTAGATCCTTTTTAGCTACGAAATGGACAGCACTAAACATGTTTGCATCTCCCAATCACATTATGTGCCAAAGCTAAAACAATGGAAGAAACAAACTTTGCAAGCAAGATATCTTATAAATACCCACTTACTTGTTTACATGAGTTACCGCTTGCTGCAGCTAACACTCTACGATTTGAATTAATGAGATCCCACAACAGCCTCCGATGGTTTTCTCCACCTTTCGTTTCCACTTTATCATTGTGCTTCAGCTTGCAGGGCAACATCGTGTCTGCAACTTTTTCTGATATACAAATCTTGGCAATGTAGTTCTGCCCAATTGTCAGCAATAAGGAGATGAAGCCAAGAATCATCAACTCTGCAAGACAAAGGAAACATAACATACGGTGAGTTATAAGTCTATTTTCCACTCAACTGTTTAGATGGGAAGGCGAACTCTCACATACTGGCAAGAAGAAAGAGCAAACTGACAGAAAGAAGCGCCATTTCATTAAAGATTCATTACCAGAACAGGAAAAAGACAAATATAAAGGGAGAAGTTTAAGTCTTTAATTTCATTTTGCTTAACGACTATATCGATAATTTTACATCATCCACATAGAGTTCTTACCAGCTTTAACCTTCTCCAGAGCTTCGAACAGAGCCTTCTTGCGTTTCTCTGTGAACCACTGAAATCAAGAACCATGTTAATAGATGCGAATATGGATGAGGAGTCTCGCTCAGTAAAGAGAGTTGTAGATTCGTGGAACAGGGGAAGAGTTGGCTGGCAAACCAACAGATGAAGACGATCACTGGTCAAACAGTCATCAGAATACTTGGATTACGATAGGACAAAATAACTTGAGGAACGTCACCAACTCAGAAACACAGTTCAAAACCAGACTTCTGACAAACTGAAGGTAGCGAAAGCCTTGGAATCCACAAAATCTTGAGGAGCAGAAGGAACAATATGTCCGATGCATGAAACTTCCAAACTTCCAGTCGGCCAACCAATTTTACCTCTAAACTTGGAGAAACGAAAGCAAAAGGGAACATTCCAACCCAGGAACATTCTATTCGTGAATTTAACCAACAGAAACATGTGTCGTCTTATCGGAAAGACATGACTTAAGAACATTCATCTGAGTGGGGAGTAGAACAGACGATGTAAGAGAAACAGACAAAGCCCGTTTCAGAAGAATAGCTAACAGTATCCGAAGGTGTGGGCGTTACAAAGATTTCAGTTTTTTACTCAGCAGCGACAAAAGACTGACTTACCTCCCCAATGCGATGGAGCATCTTCTCCAGTGCGAGGGATATGAGGATGATCACGGCGCAGACGGAGGCCACAGCCCAGGTGGGTGTCTGGTCCAGTTCCCTCGAGTCGCCAGTAGCTCCCCCCGCCATTATCGGGATTACTGGTTACCCACAAACCAAAACGCACGGAAACAGCACGCAGGGACCTCAAAAGTGTGAGAAAACTGGAAGCGGAACAAATCTACCGAGTGCCCACGCACCAAAAGTTCGCTATTCAAAAAACTGCGTGAAGCATAATTGTTCAGCCCGACCTGCGGCCTCCCCTCCTCCAATCACCAGCCACCCAACATCCCCTCTTCTGGGTTGGTTTCACAAGCACAGAGCATAGAAGCGAGGAGCTTTGTAGGCTTCGGAGAGCGGGGGCAGAGGAAGGAGAGCAGAAGGAAAGATGTCACCTTGGAAAGGGGGTCATGGATGTAGGAGAAAAACAGGGGGAGGAGGAAGAGGAGCAAAGGAAACGAGAGGATGCGGGTCCTTCAACGAAGGAACTGGCCGCTTGGCGGCCGTTCTACTTGCATTAATAAATGTTAATATCCTATTCATCTCCTCTGGTGTCGTCTTCAGATTTTTCTCCCTTTCATTTTTTGGGGTTCTATTCTTCTTGCGGGAAAACTATGTCTGTGCCAACTCCTGCCCAGTGCGGTACCATGTAAGAGACCGAGTAAGAACTGGCGGATTTTTCACAGTGGGTCTGTGGGGAAATTAACCGCGAAGGGCGGGGAGGGGTGCCCGACCCTGCGGCGAAGTGGCGGGCGCGGCGGCAGCGGCGACGGATGGAGACCAAAGGGAAGATGGAGGTAGCGGCGGTAGCAGTAGCCGCAGCTCGTCCGTTTTGGTTGACTTCAAAAACTGGAGACGAGTGTCCTCCTACGTCTACGTGTGCACCGCGTGGGTTGGCAGAAGGAATGGCAGGTGTAAACGAACGGAGTCGAGAGTAGTATGCTGTTCAAATTCTGTTCGATTAATTTTTAATCGAATTCGATCCGAGCTCGAGTATTGAAGATGTCTGTTCAAGTTCGATTCGTTTAAATATTCTCGAGTTCAAATTCTTAACGAGTATCTTAACAAGTTTAATTGAATTTGCGAGTTCGTGTATATAAGTAAATCCAATCCAATCTAAAAGTAAAAAATTGATCATTCATGAGACTTAAATTTATCTTATTTCAAATTCATATCTCAATAGTTTTGATAAATTTCTTAATTTAACTATTTTAATATAATGTTTGAAATATATTCATAATTTATCACAAGTAATATGAAATTAATAGATAGACACCGCAAGAGATAGGGTTGGTGCGCGAAAAGGTAGGAGCGGTGCTGCAACTCCCCTTCGCACACTGCCAAGAGCCCCCTTTCTGCACCGTCGGTGACTGTACTGCAATTGCCGAGAGCACCGTCTACCACTGACGGATGGTCCCCAGTGGTCGTCGGAGATGTCAGTGACCGACAACGCACCCCCCGGCCCCACCGGAGGGCTCACTTACTACGTAGGTTGGTCTCGGGAGAAAGAAGATGCTTGATATGTTGGGGGACTTTGCAACACTAAATTTTATGTTCATGCCCCTATTTACATGATTTGTGTATATATCCTCATTTACATAATTTGTGTATATGCACTATGGATTTAGTCTATGACATTTAAGTCCTCATAAATATTTTATTTTGTAATAATAACTGTATAAAAATAAATAAATATTTTTATATCAATATATACTTATTATATTTAAAGAAATATTTAAACGAAATGTTAGCGAGTACTTAGACAAGCTCTTAACGAGTATTTAATCGAGCTCTTAACGAGCTCTTAAACGAACTGTTCACGAGTATAATCGAGCCGAGCTCATCTGTGTTCAGACTCGGCTCGTTTATGAATCAAACTTTTTTTTTGTTCAAACTTGGTTCGTTAATTAAATAAACGAGTCAGACCGAACTTTTATCGAGTCGAGTTTCGAATTACTCGTCGAACGTATCGGCTCGTTTACACCCCTAGTCACAGTTTTGGAAGGAAGTAAATTGATGAGATACCTTTGTTGAAATATATTTGCTCACTTACCCCTATTTGGGTTAATATTTAACTAGTGTTTTAATCTCTTCTCTTTTGTTGCAGGTGGTCCAATGATTTGTAGAGTTTACTAGTATATGAACAGAATATTCGAACATATGTTGGTATGGAAGGATGACAATGTAACCTAAAGGGTGGTTATAATAGAACCATGTTTGTGCGGTGGGAGAGCTTAGTATTAGTCGGAGAGCATAGTATTGCAAGGTATCTTTTGACAGGGTATAAGTGTCAGAAGACAAATAGCGAGAGACCTCTTGAGAAAAACCGTGTAGCCGTTTCCTGTCGTTGGGGTGACCCGGGTTTGGGATTTAAAAAGCGTTAACAGGTGTCGCGGAAAAAGGTTTATAATGTACTTAAAATACATATATATTTTTTATGTACTTTGATTTTTCTAGGAGTATATTATATTCATCCAATAAAAAGTAAAAAATATATGAAAAAAATACAATAAGCTCAACGCCATATGTGAGCATGCACAATAATTTTATTTAATTATGGAGCAACAAATATAATATATTTAGTATTTAAAGTGTTCATTTAAATATAGAGCAATAAAAGTCAACTAACGATTTCACATGTGCCTTTGTTGAGTTTTTAGGGAGAAAGAAAAAAAAACTAAAAGAAGAGAGTGGTATCAAACAAAAGTCAACTCATAAGCTAATAACAAAGACGGAAGGATCAGCAAATTTAGGTTGTGCGTCATGCTCACGTAGTCATGGTATATAGGAGAAGTTTCAAGGTTCATTAAATGTGCAAAGTTAAACATTTGTAGGTTGCTGGTCGTGTCCCTGTTTGAAAAAAAAAGGGCTATTAAGTTACGAAAGAGTCTAAAATGAGCATAAAAGTTATATATATATAATATAAATTTATAAACGAATAAAAAGAAATTAGTCTCCAAACCTTTATACTTGGACAGAAAACTGTTATCAGATGTCATACCTCATAAAAGTTAAAAAAAAATCACATGACCGGTGACCACCACCTAATAATTAGATGGCCAATCAAATCACCTAATTAAACTCTCTCTCTCTCTCTCTCACGCGCACACAATTTTTCCAAACACACATGGCCATAATATCCACCGCCTTTAATTTCTAATGTCCAACACCATGCATATATATATTCTCCGAGCACCGCTTGGTGCAAACTTGATGCATGGTTTGCATCAAGCGGTGCAAACTACACCCCCATTAGAGATGAGCACAACCCTAGTGAGGGTGTAATGACATCACCCCACCCAATAGGTGAGGTTGTTTGTTACAAACCACCGACAGGCGGTTTGCAACAAGCATTTCCCATATTCTCCTGAGATGAGATATATGGAGATGTACATTCTACTGACCGGGTCCCTTCACGGAACAGAGGAGAAAATACGACATCCTACTGAGAGAGAGGGGAAACGTTTCGATTAATCAATTAATTGACAAAAGGAAGGCCTGTTCTTAATTAGTGGAGAAAAAGAATGATTCATTAATGAGTTGACAAGCATTTTAAGCAGTTTGGAAGGCGACCAATGCTTTTATTGTAATAATAAAGGCCCTTTGCCTTGCCTTCTTCTGGGGAAATAAAACGCCACGCATATGGTTTTCATCAGGAGTCGACTTCAAAAAAACTATCGCACCATCCATTAGAACTTATCTGGGGTAACCTCTTTTAGGAGGAGGGACGACCAAGTGTAAAAATCATATGTTGGACTTGGAGGGGGACCAAAGGTATTAAAATGACGTACAGCTTTCTGTATAAAATATGTGAGAGCACCAAATTAAGAACCAGTTTTTGCTGACCAGGTCTCGTATGGGCTCATGAGTCTGTTTTATATATGATGGTGTGGCATTAGAACTTGTATCTTATAATGAGCAGGGTGGACAGCTCAAATTTGAGTTCCTGTTGCGTGAGGAGGACTACTGCTTCGACTCAGACTCTTGTTGGGTTAACTTGGTAATATTTCTGCTTTTCTCGAGAGAAAGATCTTTAAACTCAGACTAATCATCTATCCGAGAGAAATAATTTACTGCATTGATCTTAATGTAGTAATATCAATTTTAAATATATTTCAAGAAATTTATTAGTCCACCTTATACGACTTATTGCGCCGCATGATGCCACCCTTTTTATTATTATTATTTTAGAATCAAAATTTTTATCTTAAAATCTAACTTTTATTTTGAGACCAGAATTTCTATTAATTTGACATCTAATAACGCCCAATTTATCTCCCTACACGTACACTAAAAGAGAAAAGATGGACGAAAGATACGACTCCCTACAACGACACCTCCACAACCTAAAATAATACTCCTTTAGAACCAGGCGATCGAAATAATCAGATCATCAAGTATTCAAATTAGATGACTGAAATGGAATTCCCGTCCTGAAAACTAAGTTATAAGTGTACTTTGACCAACTGCACCACTTGATACGCGCAGAGACCACAGCTTCCTGCTATACATAGAATATATGTTACAATATTCAACCCATTTTAATTGTTTTAACTCGATCATGAAAACATACAAGTTCTCCTGATATTATCTCTTCAGTTTGTTTTGTTGAACAAACCTCAAGTGATAACGACGTACATATATAGGACGTACGACTTGACCTGTAGGAATGTGTGCCACATCCGTTGAGATAAAACTATATACATGAGACTTGTTAATTATTAACCACACGTACGGTAGATTTACCTCATACATGCATGCATCGAAATCGAAGTGCATGCACCTCAAAAGAAAACACCACCGAGCTGTAATTAAACCAAAGCAGCGACGGATGCAGAATTTTAATCTAACAATATATTTATAAATTATATTTTTAATCATGATGAAAATTTATTTTCTTAATAAAAGTTCTTCAATTCAATACGGACACAAAACCCCACTTGCTATAACTAGCTAGATCCGCCACTGAGTTACCACATCATCTCTTCTTACCCCTTTCAGAAGGGTGAACATCCCCATCTCCATCTGATGTGTAGCAGTACCCCCCGTGGATCGACCCATACCAACAAGTTCATTAGAGACTTGGTCCTCAATTCTCTGTGTTTTAACAAGTTGGCTGGCTTATCCGATGGGTGGATGGGTGGCCTAAATGGAGAAACAACTTTGTGGGCACGGAGGTGTGGGTGAAAGATGTGACTCCTCCTCTATTATTTTTTTTCCTCTGACCAAGTGTACACTGAGGGGTGGGTCCTCTCATTGAAGGCAGAACAGGTCTGAATAACTCAGTAGGCAAGTTGGCGTGGTCCATTTCTGCATGGCCATTCACACGTTCTTTTTTGCGGAGCATGTGTGGCAGTGTCCGGACGATGCCTCGTCAACACGGGAGGGGACTAGTATGATTGGGGGAAAAAAAGGAAGAAAAGAAAGATTCTCGAATACCAAATTATATCTTGTAAACGAGAAGATCTCTCATGAACTTTGTAAAAGTTAGCTCCCACGGATACCCAGATTTCCGATATTTTGTTTTAATCTGTTTATGATGATCACTTTCTTAATTGAAAAGGAAACGGTTTTTTTTTTCTTCCAAAATTCATCTGTTTTTAATTTTGTTTTTTTTTTATAATAATACAATTTATATTTAAATATTTATTTCTTAAAAATGAAAAACCTCTAGACTGACGTACTTCCTCGATCGACTCCTTCTCCAAATACAAATGAAACATATAGCTAACTCGCTTGCGCACCCCCCACACCATCACTAGAGCCATCTCCTCTGCTATTATTTCCACACTAGCACTCAGTTGTTAAGCTGTTTTTTTTTCTTCTATTTCTGTTTTCATTTCCATTTAGTTATAAGAAATGAATGTACAAAATGTGAATTTTATTTTCGATTCCTATGGGCACTTCGCTTCATTAATTCTTATCTGGATCTGTCTCTCTCTAGTTGTAGAAGGGTGGATTTTCTCGCCCATCATATATACTTTCATAAGATTTGATGGGTTTGTCCTCCTTATCCATAGTGCTAGCACCACGCAAAGACTTGATATAGCCTAGGTGATTGGCACAGTTTTGAATGGGAGCAACCAGGTCAAGTTCCAAAATAGTGGCCCAAATTTTCTTGTCACTTTGATATGAATCTCTAATCTAATATGTGGGATTCACTTGATTAAGAACAATAGAACTTAGGATCTGTTTGGATGTAATTACTCATAAACTCAAATAGAGTTATTATAAATACATTTATCATAAACCAGTTTATATATGACCAATATGTTTTTGTTAACTCATGTTTGGTTCCTGTACATAAACTTAATTAGGTTTATTATAACCTCTATTTAGTTAACACTTAATAGACATAAACTAATTAGTTATAGCAACCATGGTGAGATTACCACTTTACTTTAATATTCCCGTACTTCTTCCTCTCTCTTAGTTATTAGTAAATTAAAAAAAATATACAAATGATGTAACATGGTATGCATAGATTTCATAAAAAATAAAGATGCACTGTATGCATAGATTTCATAAAAATAAACATAAAAAATAATAATAAAATCCAAAGAAAACAAATCACATAAGGTGCAGCAAATAAATGAAAAAATATATAGTTGGAGGGCGCATGCTTACCGATTAAAAACTCACAAACAAAAAACTAATAAAAAATGCACAACTCACCAAAGTAAGCCCCGGTTGCTACTTTTAAAAGAATAAATTAAGAAAACAAAATAAAACTAAAAAATACATAACTTTTTTTCTTGACAATGAAAAAATACATAACTCACCAACGTCAACGGAGGCTGCTGATGTGGTGCTTTATGTCAATTCAGAAAACACAGGAAAAAAAACTCACAAAGAAAACAAAAAGTGAAGATATTATACCCGAGGGAGAGTATTGTTTTCTTCCACGCTTTCCCCTTTGTCAGGGCGGTGGCAACGGCAACGACATGGAGAAAAGAGAAGATAAGGGTAACACGTAGTGAGGAGATCCTCTCAGTACTTGGTTGGAGAGAAGCCCCTCAGTATTAGAAGGGTATTTTATGGAAAAAAAACCCTCTTGCATATAGGTGTTGGGGTGGGGTTGTGTGTGAGGGTTTTTTTTTTATATATAAAATATCTTTTTAATACTGAGGGACTTCTCTCCAACCCGGTACTGAGAGGATCTCCTCTTGTAACACGTAAGGTTGCGAGGAGGAGGTGATACCATAAAAGTGTCCATTCCAACTTAATAAATATGTTTTTGCATAAACCTTCTCTTATCCATTGTTTGGAAACGAGAAGAGAGAGATTTTAAGTTGTAAAATTTCTAACAACTCCAGATCCTTGCCAATTGTTCTTGGGTGTCGTCGACATCTGCGCGTGCGTCGATTCCGGGAGAAGAGAAAGACAAACAGCAAGAAAATACGGCATCTGCTTTCGCGGAAGCAGCTCCCGTGCCGCTTCTGTGTAATCGCTCGCGAAAGCGTAGCGGGGTTGACGTGATGGGAAGACTTGCGGGTATTGTTTTTTTTTTTTTTTAAATAGCGACGATGCTTTTACAGTCGCGACATGAGCGACGAGGTTAAAATCTAGTCGCTCGTACACCCTACCTGCGAAATCGACTTCTGTCGATTTTGACTTCTAGCCACAGCCTTTCCAAACAATGCCTTAATGGATTTATGAAAAGAGCGTGTTTGGGCAAGTTTTGAATTTATGTTAATCTAGTTAAGTTTATGGAAAACTTATTTTTAAATATCGAAACTAAAGTTATGATTAAAAATGATTTCATACTAAACCTAAATATGTTTATAGTGTGCATCCAAACAGCCCTTTAGTGGTTGTATTATGGTCACACAATGTACACCTATCTTATTGATGAGGGACAACTTCGAAGACCTAAGGAATGCCCATGATCCATTTTTTTCCCTAGTCGCACCAAATCCACAAGTTTCGCAATAATGCACATCAATTTTAGGGCAGGGTCAAGAAAGAAATGTAGGATCAAATTCAAAGTATAAATAGATCTAGAAGGGGGGGGGTGAATAGATCTAACACCAATTAATGCGGAAACCTAAGTGATTTAAAAATGACTTCGAATTAGAGATCCATTCAAGCAAGCAAACCAATTGATCTGATGTGTGAATGTGTGGATATGATGTGAAGCAGTTTGAAAGAGTGTGAAAGCAAAATCCTATGCAAGCATCTAGTGCAGAGACAAGAACTCAAACCATTGCACAGAAGATTTTTAGGTGGTTCGGAAATCACATTAGTGATTCCTACATCCACCCTCATACAGTGAGGCCACACTACTCAAACCAGAGTACAACACACACTGGAGCACGACGACTCTAAACACCCTTAAGCTCGATGGCTCAGAACACACAGTGAGTACGACAAATCACAACCTGAGCATGACGGCTCAAACCACACACAAAATAGCACGACGGCTCAAACACACAACTATGAGTTTGACGACTCACAAACTGAGCACGACGGCTCAAACCACAACTGGAGTATGACGACTCCAAACTGAGCACGACGGCTCAAACACAAGCTAGATCAAAAGCATGAGATCAGATCCTCTAGCAATGATCTGATTCACAAACTCAATCGTACACAAAAATCTGTACAGAACTTCATGTACAGATCTCACAGACGAAAATGAGATGAACACTCCAAGAAATAATTAAAATAGATGTGGGTTGGATGTTCCTCGGTGAAGAAGTCTTGCAGAAGCTTGAATTGAAGAGTCTTGAAGAAATTCGATGGAGATCCTCTTTAATTCCCGATGCTCTGCTCCAGTGGCATCTAAATTGCTAGTACTTATTCTTCTTCTTTTGTTCTTCTGCTCGATCTGCTCCCTTTCTCAGCACATCGCAGCTTGGCCTTGATCACCATGTCCCTTTGGATGTAATGTTGGAAGGTTGGAGGCTTGCGGGCTCTCTTTGGGGCTATTTTTGCTTCATAACAGATCACTGAACTTTTATAGCCTCTGTGTTGTCCCTTTTACGTGAAGGGGATGTGCACAGAAACCTAGAACACACCCTGGGTTGTCACGTGTCCAAAAGGTCTTCATCACATTGCCACTTGGATGAAAGGGCAATTTCGTAATTATAGCATCTCCCATAAGGACCTCAGAATGAAATCACAGCCATCAGATTCTGTTGCCCGGTTGGCTAACCCAAAGGGGGGGGGGGGTGAATGGGTCTTTAAAAGTTTATCTGATAAAAACCTGAACTCAAACAAACATAAAGAGTTCTTGAAAGGGATTAGTAATGGTTAGTAAAAACAACAATCACACAAAGAAGACAATCACACAACACACAGATTTATCCTGGTTCGGATCTCCTCTCCTTAGGAGTCCTACGTCCAGTCCCTGAGCAACCCTCAGGATTTCACTAACTGGGGTACAGTCCCCCTATGGACAAAAACAACCACCCAGCTTAGCTGGTCTTCCTTCACCCCTGAAGGGAACACAACACCCTGGTAACACCAGGTCTTCCTTCACGCACGAAGGGAAAAACACCACCCTGGAAACCACCAGGTCTTCCTTCACACACGAAGGGAATAACACAGGAAAATTCTTGAGAGAAAAAGACTAGCCCCTAGATCAAGCTTTTACAAAACTCAATCTGAAGCTACAAGCACTGAGAGACGAAGATCTACACAAAGTGCACTCTCTCAGAACTAAACTAGCTCTTCCTTAATTTTTCTTCTCACAGCACAGGGAGCTAAGAGCCAAGATCGAAAAGACTGAATTTCTGGCTCTAGAGAAAAATTCGAAGACTTGAAAGCTGCAGAGTTCTAGCCGCTCTTCAATATGAATTAAATTTTTTCGATCGTTTGTCTTCCGAGCTTCATCTTGTATTTGTATCTCCGATTTGAATGAGGACAAGGAGATGACCGTTGTCTCACAGCTTTGGTGTACGTTAGACTGAAGGTTTTGTGGAAGCTTCCTGTCAACAGTCTTTTGTTCTTTGGAGCACGCAAAGAGATAAGATCTTCTGAGTTTGCTTGTAGTTCCTTCTGGTCCGTGTTGTAGGATAGTACCATCCTTAAGGTTCTACAAGGTTGAGCTTTAATGGTAGACAGCTATACTATCTCCAGATGTCAATCAACGTCAAAGCAGATAGACACCTATAGTAGTAATACTTATCGTTCTAAAAGATGCATGCAGAGAATACACGAGAATGGAAGATATGTTCTGTGTCCATGCAGAGATACGTTCAGTCTTTATTAAATGCATGGCAGTCAATCAGACGAGATGCGACTTTGACTATTCAACGTAGATTAAATCAAGGAAAAACATTTAATTAATGGAAACATGACTTATGCAGTCGTTGTGAAAATCTGATAGAATCGTTATGATCAAGTTGCTGTAGACTGATAAGAAGTCGTTATGATAATTATGAAATCGTTACCACACCAAGTCGTTCTATAACAGATGATAAAAGAAATCGTTATGAAACATGGCAAGTCGTTGTAGCTCTCAAAGAAATCGTTATGAAACATGGCAAGTCGTTGTAACTTTCTAAAGAAATCGTTACGACAACTTACAGAGTCGTTATGACGAGCAAGCGTTATAACTCTGAAGAAGTCGTTACGATAACTTACAGAGTCGTATAATAAGCAAGTCGTTATAACTTCTGAAGAAGTCGTTACGATAACTTACAGAGTCGTTATAATGAGCAAGTCGTTATAACTTCTGAAGAAGTCGTACGATAACTTACAGAGTCGTTATAATGAGCAAGTCGTTATAACTTCTGAAGAAGTCGTTACGATAAACTTACAGAGTCGTTATAATGAGCAAGTCGTTATAACTTCTGAAGAAGTCGTTACGATAACTTACAGAGTCGTTATAATGAGCAAGTCGTTATAACTTCTGAAGAAGCGTTACGATAACTACAGAGTCGTTATAATTAATGAAGGATTATTATGGCTCTTCTGAAAAAAGATGTATGTAAGACTTACCACAAATGCTTGACTTTTTTGGGTAATTCCTGTGCTTATGGCTAGATAAACAAGTTAGAGAAACTTTTGACAGTGTTTTGTTTATCACCAAAATAGGCAAGTAATTAATTTAAAAGTACATGGGGGGGACTGTTCATCAATCTCCCCCTTTTTGGTGATGACAAAACTATGATCAATATTTAAGTAGTACTGAGTATTAACAGGAATTAAAGTACTTGAGTCATGATCAGGAATGTGTCAGACAACAAGTAGGTAATCATTCTCCCCTTTTGTCATTAAGCAAAAAGCAAAAGGAAAGAGAAAAGAATAAGAGACAATGAGGAGAAGGAGCACAATCCATTCATTTAAGATTGAGAGGTACAGGCAAATAATAAGCAGGAGAGAGAAGGGAGGCATAATGAGAATAGCTTCCCAGGCTTGCTCTTCCTGACGCTTGAAGAATTGCCTAAAGCACCGCTCTCAATGGAGAAGGATGGTCCCATGATTGGAGCCATCTTGGATAGATAGAGGCTGCGCTGCTTGGTAAGAAACAGGTCATACTCGTCTGGATCCATGGAGGAGCAGGTGATGATTGTTTTACAAAACTTGCACAGGCAAGAAACTGATCCATGGTGACAGGGTAGAAAATCTGTTTGTCCTTGAGTTCCTGGCGAAGAGCTAAAAACACTTTGTATCTTTCAGCCCAAACGCGGTAGGGATCAAAGACCAGCTGGATGAATTCATATCCAAGAAGGTTGCAGGAGAGATAGAGCTTTTCCTTCCCTGGCTTGAGCAGCATTCAGATGTGCTAGCTGCTGAGCAGACAGAGAGTAAAGCTTGGACCAATCGGAGGCATTCAGCCTTTCACATTCTGAGGGAGAGGGGCAAGGACAGCAGAGTTGACAAACCCTCTATGGTATTCCCGGAAAAGAAATCTAGGAAAACAACCTGAAGGCCTTTCTGAATCTTGATTCTGCCCATAACCCTTGCAAAAACGCTCAAAATGATGGAACCAACCGAAGATTCCATAATCAGGAAATGAATCTGAGGCAGGAAAATCTCTTCAGGTAAATTAAGAGTGGCAAAATCTACTCTGATTTCCTCAGACTGCTCAGAGTGGGTTAGGACCTTGATGGCTCTCTTGAATGGCTGAGCTGAACTTCAGGTAAATGTTGAGATACCTGTAGTTGTTGAATGTTGGAAATGCCTGACCAGCTTGATGAGCTTCTGAATGGCAGGAGCCCAAGTGTTCTGGTGGTGAACTGGAACCACTCAGAAAAGGGTCAAGGAGTGATCCCTGGGTGGAAACCTTGCTGCCTTAGCCTGAAGGAAGCGACTGTACAGATCTTTATGAGATTTAGCCCATTGCTCCTCAGTTTTGGAGTGGGCTGAGGAGAAGATTTTGGATTGTCGGCTTTAGACAGAGGAGTATAGGGAAGAAAACATCTAAATGGTCAGAGAGGTTAAGAAAAGGAAGATTGTGAAGAGTGGCAAAGACAACCTTTTGAAGGTATTCTTTGTACAGAGAGAGCTTGTGGGGACTGTAAGAGAAAACCACAAGGGAGGGTAAAGAGGAGATGTGGAAGAAAGCTTTCGTTTCTGGAGACAGTACTGAAGAGTCTGTCTTGGAAAGGTGGTCACCTACTTTAGCACAGATTTAAGAATGACCTCTTCAAACTCATCCTTGATTTTATCAAGAAAGGGTGAGTCGACTTGGACATCTGTAGGAATAATAGTGATAAAGGAGGGAGGTGCAGGGGGGTTCAAAATGCATCAGAATTGAGGAGATCCTACTTCTGGAAGGAAGATTGTACCAGAAGAGGATGAGGCTCCAGCTGAGGATGCTGGAGGGGCCTCAAATTCTTGAGCAGAGGAAAGATGAGAAGTAGAAGAAACAGGAGAGGATGTGATGGGATGAGGAGGAAAGGTGTGGGAGAGGAAATGGGCCTGGATCTGGGCTTTTTGAAGGGAGTGGAGCAGGTGGAGCTGTGGAGTTAGAGGGTGGAGAGGAGGAATGGGAGTGTTGGTAGAAGTGGGAGCAAGGGGTGGAGGATCTGAAACCACTCTTCAGGCAAGGGAGGCAAAGGATCCAACACTGCCGGCCCTGGTGGCCCTGATTCCATCACAATGGCCCTGATGGCCTTGAATCTTCAGCTGGCCCTGATGGCCTTGACTCTTCAGCTGGCCCTGACTCTTCAGCTGGCCCTGTTGGCCTGACTCTTCAGCTGGGGCTTCTGCTGCTGCTGCTGACTGCCCGGAGGGCTCAGGTACACTGAGTGAGGCTCTGAGCTGCGGAGGAGCAGGAGCTTGAGCTCCAACTGCTGAAGGATGTCAGATAGCATATTCTTCATGGTCCCCATTTCCTGATGAAACCATGTCATGGCAGAGCGAATCTGAACCAATTCCTTGCGGGCTGAAGCTTGGCTTAGAAAGATGGAGTTCACATCAGTCTGAAGTGAGCAAAGCAGCTCACCCTGAGCATCCAACCTCTCAATCACAGGTTTTAATTGATGATAATCTTTTGCTTGACCTGTCTTTCAAATGGTGCATCAGCTAAAAGGGGTACTTCAGGAGCTATATCTTTCTCTTTGCCCTTTGTAGCTGGAGGAGGTGGATATTGTCCTCATCAGAGCTTGATGAACTAGCTGTCTCCCTTCTCTGGCATCCAAATTTTCAGACTCTCTCTGGTCTTCCTCCTGATCGCTGGTGGCTGGAGGTGCAACATGGTGTCTCTTGGGATTGCTCCCCCTCAAGTGGAGCATCTTCTGCAACTGCACCGTCTCCCCCTGACAGGGAGCATCCATTTCCATTGAATTATCCTTAGGATTTTGCTGCTCTTCTTCTACTGGACCGTCTTCAAAGATGTGGCCTGATGCCACAGACTGCTCCATAACAGGCAGGATGTCTTCAGGAAGAATGCCTCAATTCTCCTTTCAACAGGAGCACAACTGGATCTGCTGTAGCTGGCCTGTCTTCCTCTGCCCTCACTGCTGTTTGCTGCCTCTGACTGATTTCTGGCCATAGATGGCCCTTCCTGCTCTGTTTCTACAAAGACTGGAACAGAACCTGATTCCAGTGGCAATTCGGGCATCACAGAATCTGCCTCTGACTGGGTTTGAGTAACTGAAGGCTCACCAATGAGACCTTCACCTTCTGCAACTGAAGCCTTGAACCAGACCCCATTGACTACTGAAAAACCGCTCTTCTTTAAGTTTCTGGACCTGATAGCTTGGCCCATCTTCTCCACACTGCCCCTGAGACATCTACACCGAAGTGTCTGAAGATTCTGGTGAGTAAAGGGCATAGGGAAGGGACACATTCAACTTGCTTTTAGTGTCCCAAATCTGCTCCCTGGCAAATTTCATTCTCTCCATCATCCACTGCGGCCCATATTGATTTCCTCATTTTTAATGGCCCAGTACATCAGATCGGAGTCAGCCTTAGTGCAAGCGGAGAAGGTTGCACTTCGGGGAACCAAAATCTGACAAACGATAAGTGAAGGAGGCGTTGAAGGCACTTAACTGATTGATATCTAGCTTGCCATCCCTCATCTTGAACCTGGCCCAACAATCCCCAAACCTTTTTCTTGGGTATCTACAGAATGAATTCCACTGAAGCCGATATGCTTACTCCAAATAGCATCCTAAGCAATTCCTGGTCGATTCTGATTACGGTGCCCTTGAATGAAGAAGAAACGAGGGCCCATTCTTCTGTTCTTAAGCATACAAAGAACGCCTTTACCAGGTCCGGATAACTTACCTCTGAGCAAGTGGTAAGCCCTTCCACTTCATCTGGTCGATTCTCAATGAGGCTGCTCATCCATTTTTCTGCAGATCTGAAACATCTACTTCCTTGTGACCACAGAGCTTTGTCTTCACAAAGGTGAAACGTCCTCCTGCGCTGGGGAGAGGTATTCGGCGCTGTAGCCACCCACACTTCCGGAATAGCTGGTGCGGCCATGGATTCAGGTGGGAGAAGGTTGAAGGGTGACGAGAAGGGGATGAGAGGAAACCCTCAAACGATTTCGCGGGAAGGAGATGGAAGCTTCAAATTTACAGAGGGTAGAGGCAAGAGTCGCTAGGGCATCGGCTCATGCGTCGGGACGAAAGAGGGGAAAAAGTGAATGAGGAAGAGGAATCGTTAAACGCATCGATTTAAAGAATATAACTGCTCCAAAGGTGAGGCGTCAGAAAACGGACAAGCGAGGTTGACCGCCTTGAAGGACTATGACTTATCGGACGGAACGCTTAAACTGAGACTTTTGAATTGATTTTGACACAGAAAGAGAGAGAGAGAGAACCTTCGTAAATTCTGAGAATTTTATACCAGCTTTAAATGAAGATCTTTTCACAAAATACACATGCCTAATCCCTTCTAAGAGATGTAAATCTCTCTTCAGGTAAGGCCTTTGTGAAAATATCTGCTAGCTGATTATTTGTATCAATAAACGATATTTCAATATTGCCATTTGCTACATGATCACGAATAAAATGGTATCTGACCTCAATATGTTTGGTCCTGGAGTGCTGAATTGGATTTTTGGTGAGGTTGATAGCGCTGGTGTTGTCACATAGCAGAGGGAATTTTCTTGACTTTGAGTCCAAAATCCTCAAGTTGTTGCTTTATCCATAAGAGTTGTGTACAGCAACTTCCAGCAGCTACGTACTCGGCTTCAGCTGTAGATAGTGCTACTGAATCTTGTTTCCTTGAGGACCATGAGATTAAACACCCTGCAAGAAATTGACAGCAACCACTGGTGCTTTTTCTATCTACCTTGCATCCAGCATAATCAGCATCAGAATACCCTACTAATTTTACATCACAGGAGTTTGGATACCATAGTCCTAGATCATGAGTCCTGGCTAAGTATCTGAAAATCCTTTTGACAGAAATTAAATGTGATTCTCTAGGGTCGGCTTGATATCTAGCACACATGCATACACTAAATAAATATCAGGTCTACTTGCGGTTAGATAAAGTAATGAACCTATCATACCTCTGTAGATCTTTTGATCTACTTTTACCATCCTTGTCATTGTCCAACCTAGTTGATGTACTCAGTGGTGTTGACAGTGGCTTGGTGTTTTCAAATCCAAATTTCTTCAGCAGTTCTCTGGTGTACTTTGCTTGACAGATGGAATTCCTTCCTTCCTTGTTTGATTTGAAGTCCAAGGAAGTAGTTGAGCTCTCCCATCATACTCATCTCAAATCCCCCTGCATTAGCTTTCAAAATACTTGCACAAGGATTCATCAGTAGATCCAAAGATGATGTCATCCACATAAATTTGAACCAACAGTATATTTTGGCTTTTGTTTTTATAAAAAGAGTGCTATCTACTTGACCTCTATGAAACCATGTTTTGTGAGAAAGAACTAAGTCTTTCATACCAGGCTCTAGGTGCTTGTTTTAAACATATAGAGCTTATGCAACTTAAAAACATGATTCGGAAAGTCTGTATCATCAAAACCCGGCGGTTGTTCCACATAAACTTCTTCTTTTATAAAACCATTTAGAAATGCAGATTTAACATCCATTTGAAATAACTTTAAATCTAATGCAGAAGCATAAGCTAGTAGCATTCTAATGGCCTCAAGTCTAGCCACTGGTGCATAGGTTTCATCAAAATCTATGCCTTCCTCTTGACAATAGCCTTGAGCCACCAGTCTGGCCTTGTTTCTTAGAATTACACCAGATTCATCCAATTTGTTTCTGAACACCATTTAGTGCCGATCACAGGATGGTCTGATGGTCTAGGAACAAGTGACCATACTTGGTTTCTCTTGAATTGATTTAATCATCTTGCATTGCTATATCCAGGATTCGTCAGTTAGGGCTTCATTGACTGTCTTAGGCTCTATTGAGAAACAAAAGCGAGGTAATCACAAGGAATCAAGTTACCTCTTGTTCTTACCCCTACCGATGGATCACAATAATGTTTTCAGGTGGGTGATCTTTCTTGTATCTCCATTCCTTTGGAAGAGTTTCATGAGAAATTTCTTCTTGTTGCATTTCTTCCAGAGGCGGATCATCCTTATCTTCAAGTGATGTGTCTTTCAGTTTATTGGACAGTTCATCTGCGTCATCGATATCACTCTCTACTTCCTTCTCAAGGAGGGATTAGTTTCATCAAAAAATAATGTGTACAGACTGTTCAATCAATAAAGTACGTTTATTAAATACTCTATAGCCTTTGGGTTTAGAGGTGTACCCCATGAAGATGCCTTCATCTGATTTGGCATCCAACTTACCAATATCCCTTTTCCGTTGTTGTGAATAAAGCAAGGACATCCAAAAGTTCTGAAATGGCTGATCTTTGGTTTCTTCCCTTTAAACAGCTCATATGTAGTCTTCTTCAGGATTGGCCTGATCATGACTCTGTTGACAATGTAGCTGGCTGTGTTGACTGCTTCTGCCCAGAATATCTTGGTAACTCATATTCACAAAGCATAGTTCTTGCCATATCCAAGAGAGTTCGGTTCTTCGTTCGGCTATACCATTTTGCTGCGGTGTCCTTGGTGGAGAAATTGTGCTGAATTCCTTGATCATCACAGAATCTAGCAAACTTTTCATTTGGAACTCACCACCATGATCAGATCGAATGGATACTATGCTGAACTTCTGATCTTTCTGGATTTTTCTGCTGAAACTAACAAAATTATCAAAAGTGTCATTTTTATGTTCTAAGAAAGATACCCATGTGAATCTTGAGTAGTCATCTACTATAACAAATCCGAAATTCTTTCCTCCAAGACTGGTAGTTCTCATTGCCCAAATAGATCCATATGTAGGAGCTCTAAGGGTTTTGAGGTGGTCACCACCGTCTTTGACTTGAAGGAACTCTTAGTGTGCTTTCCCTTAGCACAAGGTCTGCAAACACTTTCTAATTTACCATTGATTTTCGGTAGTCCTTCCACAAGGTTTCTCTTTCTGAGCTTGCTCATGCCATCCAAGCTGCAGTGGCCTAACCTTCTGTGCCACAGATCGGTTGATTTGTCTTGCTGGCTGCCAGACACACATTTTGCTCTTTGAGTTCTTCAAGGTAGAGCACGTACAGATTCTTCTCTCTATTTGCTTCAAAGATGACTGCTCCATCCTTTAGTATGCTGCATTTTGACTCTTGAAATTTGATTTGATGTCCTCTATCACACAGCTGACTAATACTTATGAGGTTGTGCTTTAAACCTTTGACTAACAGTACATCTTCTATGACTGTTTTTCCTTTGCTGTTAACTGATCCACTGCCTACTACAGTTCCTTTTCCATATCTCCATAAGTGACTGTTCCTTCTTCATCTTGAAGATGGGGAGAAAAGCTTCAGGTTTCCTGTCATGTGCCTTGAGCACCCACTATCCAAATACCATTTGGATGCTCGAAGGTTAGCCTGAAATAAAGACATCAAGATTTAGGTACCAAGTTCCTTTGGGTCCTGGGTCAGTATCATTATTTTTACTTTTTATTATCCACTTCTTATGTCTTGTTGGACAGGTGGATTTTAAATGTCCTAGCTTATTACAGTGATTACAACATGATGTTATTGTCACTCTTTCTATGTATTTAAAATTCGCTTTATATGCACATCTTGTTCTGGAGTGAACTTAGGGTTGGATATTTTCTGGATAGATATTTCTTCTTCATTTTCTGGCGGTATGTAACCTAACCTCGTTTATTCTTACCAGATCTTCTAGCACTTTTAATAATAAGGAATTCTTTCATTGTAAACTTTTCTAAGGTGCTTGCTAGTGTATTGTTTTCTTCATTTAATCATTTACCGTTTTTCTTAAATCATCTGAGCTTTCTTGTTTTTCTAGGTCAATGATTTTCTGTTCTAGTCTTTTAGTTTTCACATAATAGTTCATTTCTCTTAAGCTCAATTATTTGTTTTTCTAGTTCTTCATTTCAGATTTAAATCTGAGTTGGTTTTCGAGACATGTGATATTTTCTTGCTTAGCTTAAGTAGTTTACACACTTCTTTATACTTATCGTAGAGTTCATTAAATGCACTTCCAAATTATCCGAATCTGAGTCATTACAGGAATCGAAAGAGGAATCAGATGTTACCTTATCCTCGGTATTGCCATAAGAGCCAGGTGGCTTCTTCTTCTTCATTGCTGGAGCTTGACTCACTGTCTGAGTCGCTGCTGTTGTCCCATGCAGCTGCCATGGCTTTCTTTTGAATCTTCTGAACTTCTTGGAGCTGTCCTTCTTCTTGTGATCATTTTTCTTTAGCATTGGACAGTCTGCCTTGATATGTCCAGGTTTTTGCATTCATAGCAAAGTGGCTCATTCCTCTTCTGATTTTCCATCTGGTCTCTTGAGATCTTTGTTTTTCTTGAAGTACCTCCTACCAGACTGGAACTTCTTCTTCTTTGCCAAGATTCTCTGCAATCTTCTTGAGAGCATGGCTTCTTCATCATCACTATCTTTGCTATCTTCACTGTTATCTAAGGATTCTCTGATGAGTCCCCATTAGCTTTAAGCGCATTTGACTGCTTCTTTCTACTAGAGGATTCTCCTAGTCTTTCCATGTTTATTTCATGGGCCATGAGAGACCCGATGAGTTTTTCTACTGACATTCTCTTAAGATCATTAGCTTCTTCGATAGCTGTGACCTTTGCCGTCCATGAAGATGGCAAGGATCTGAGAATCTTCCTTACCATATCTGCATTCTCATGACTTTCCTAGACTTGCTAGGCCATTAGTGATGTCAGTAAATCTACTAAACATTTGGGTAATAGACTCACCTGTTTGCATTTGAAATCTTCATACTGAGTGACAAGAATGTCGATTCTTGTCTCCTTTACTTTGTCTGTACCTTCATATGTAATCCTTACTTTTCCCACATTTCCATGGAGGATTTGCATGCTGAAACTCTGTTGAACTCCTTCTTGCTTAGAGCACAACATAGAATGCTCTTAGCTTTACAGTTCAAGGAGATTTTCTTTCTATCTTCATCTGTCCATTGTGCTTTCTCATTTGTGACGACCAGATCACCTTCTTCCACTATTGACCAGATTTGATAATCGTGGCCTTGTAGAAAGTATTCCATCCTGGTCTTCCAATACGTATAATCTTCACCGTCGAACAAAGGAGGTCTGTTGACAGACTGACCTTCGAAGTGACCTTGGGCTGCCATGGATCTTTACTCTTCAGATCGTTGGATCTTGTTCTTTGTCGAAGAGACTCGCTCTGATACCACTTGTTGCCCGGTTGGCTAACCCAAAGGGGGGGGGGTGAATGGGTCTTTAAAAGTTTATCTGATAAAAACCTGAACTCAAACAAAACATAAAGAGTTCTTGAAGGGATTAGTAATGGTTAGTAAAAACAACAATCACACAAAGAAGACAATCACACAACACACAGATTTATCCTGGTTCGGATCTCCTCTCCTTAGGAGTCCTACGTCCAGTCCCTGAGCAACCCTCAGGATTTCACTAACTGGGGTACAGTCCCCCTATGGACAAAAACAACCACCAGCTTAGCTGGTCTTCCTTCCCCTGAAGGGAAACACAACACCCTGGTAACACCAGGTCTTCCTTCACGCACGAAGGGAAAAACACCACCCTGGAAACCACCAGGTCTTCCCACACACGAAGGGAATAAACAGGAAATTCTTGAGAGAAAAAGACTAGCCCTAGATCAAGCTTTTACAAAACTCAATCTGAAGCTACAAGCACTGAGAGACGAAGATCTACACAAAGTGCACTCTCTCAGAACTAAACAGCTCTTCCTTAATTTTTCTCTCACAGCACAGGGAGCTAAGAGCCAAGATCGAAAAGACTGAATTTCTGGCTCTAGAGAAAAATTCGAAGACTTGAAAGCTGCAGAGTTCTAGCCGCTCTTCAATATGAATTAAATTTTTTCGATCGTTTGTCTTCCGAGCTTCATCTTGTATTTGTATCTCCGATTTGAATGAGGACAAGGAGATGACCGTTGTCTCACAGCTTTGGTGTACGTAGACTGAAGGTTTTGTGGAAGCTTCCTGTCAACAGTCTTTTGTCTTTGGAGCACGCAAAGAGATAAGATTTTCTGAGTTTGCTTGTAGTTCCTTCTGTGTCCGTTGTTGTAGGATAGTACATCCTTAAGGTTCTACAAGGTTGAGCTTTAATGGTAGACAGCTATACTATCTCCAGATGTCAATCAACGTCAAAGCAGATAGACACAAATATAGTAGTAATACTTATCGTTCTAAAAGATGCATGCAGAGAATACACGAGAATGGAAGATATGTTCTGTGTCCATGCAGAGATACGTTCAGTCTTTATTAAATGCATGGCAGTCAATCAGACGAGATGCGACTTTGACTATTCAACGTAGATTAAATCAAGGAAAAACATTTAATTAATGGAAACATGACTTATGCAGTCGTTGTGAAAATCTGATAGAATCGTTATGATCAAGTTGCTGTAGACTGATAAGAAGTCGTTATGATAACTTATGAAATCGTTACCACAACCAAGTCGTTCTATAAAGATGATAAAAGAAATCGTTATGAAACATGACAAGTCGTGTAGCTCTCAAAAGAAATCGTTATGAACATGGCAAGTCGTTGTAACTTTCTAAAGAAATCGTTACGACAACTTACAGAGTCGTTATGACGAGCAAGTCGTTATAACTTCTGAAGAAGCGTTACGATAACTTACAGAGTCGTTATAATGAGCAAGTCGTTATAACTTCTGAAGAAGTCGTTACGATAACTTACAGAGTCGTTATAATGAGCAAGTCGTTATAACTTCTGAAGAAGTCGTTACGATAACTTACAGAGTCGTTATAATGAGCAAGTCGTTATAACTTCTGAAGAAGTCGTTACGATAACTTACAGAGTCGTTATAATGAGCAAGTCGTTATAACTTCTGAAGAAGTCGTTACGATAACTTACAGAGTCGTTATAATGAGCAAGTCGTTATACCTCTGAAGAAGTCGTTACGATAACTTACAGAGTCGTTATAATGAGCAAGTCGTTATAACTTCTGAAGAAGTCGTTACGATAACTTACAGAGTCGTTATAATAATGAAGGAATTATTATGGCTCTTCTGAAAAAAGATGTATGTAAGACTTACCACAATGCTTGACTTCTTTGGGTAATTCCTGTGCTTATGGCTAGATAAACAAGGTTAGAGAAACTTTTGACAGTGTTTTGTTTATCACCAAAATAGGCAAGTAATTAATTTAAAAGTACAGGGGATGGACTGTTCATCAGATTCATCCTCTGCACAATTCTAGGTTTGCACAGAAAGAAAGAGTGGACCTCATTCTTCAAGAGAGTCGACCTACTAACTAATCATGAATTCTGGGCTTTTGTCAGAACACTAGTGTCGACCTGACAGAACACTTAGTGTCGACCTGATCAACAGGTAGAGTCGACCTCCTGTGTATTCCTCTAAAACTAATTCACTGGATGGATGCGAATGTCAACCTCATCTCCAAA